>JAPQWV010001948.1:0-68233 GCA_027422505.1 Craterostigma plantagineum | reverse complement strand
GCTCGACGGGCTTCGGGCAGCACGGAGGATGGGAATCACGCACCCGACAGTACACTCGGACTCACAACTCGTGGTCCAACAGTTGAAGGAAACTTCGCCATCAAGGGCCGAACCTAGAAAAGTACGTCAGGGCGTTCGAAGAAATTAAGGGGGTTTCGAGGAGCTTAAGATCGTCCTAATCACCCGAGCCAAGAACGAAAAAGTATCAATAGCTAAGTGGGCAAGCGCCATCGGCCCCCTCGAGGAAAAAGGAAAGGTACTATCCATCTGGCAGGTCGAGGACCGAAACGGGCCCGGGCCAGATATAGCTCGAGAAAATTGGAGGCACGAGATCTACCAATACCTGCATCATAAGCTCCTTCCAGAAGATAAGGCTCTGGCACGGAAACTCATACAGAGAGCTCAGCGGTTCACCTTGATCGACGCGACCCTATTCAAAAGATCTTTCACCGGCCCCTCTTACGATGCATATCTAAGGAAGAAGGGGAATATGTCATTCGAGAAATTCATGAAGGAATCTAGGGAAACCACATCGGGAGTTGGGCATTGGTAAGGAAAGCACTCCTCGTAGGTTTCTTCTGGTCAACAATGAAGGAGACGCCGTGAAAACAGTAAGAAGCTGCATCAACTGTCAAAGGCATGACAGCCTGCAAAGAATGCCTGCGGAAGCTATGAAGTCCGTGACCTCCCCCTGTCCCTTCAATCAATGGGGGCTCAACATCTTCGGCCAGTTCTCTGGAAACGTTGCCAAAAGAAGTTTTCGCTGGTGGCTGTGGATTACTTCTCGAAGTGGGTAGAGACCGAGGCCATGGCAAAGATCACCGAGGTAGCCATCACCGCCTTCATCTGGAAAAACATCATCTGCTGCTACGGGATCCCGAGGAGGCTAGTGTCCGACAATGGAAGGCAATTCAGTGGAAAAAAGCTAAAGGAGTGGTGTGAACAACTTGTTGTCTGGGCTGTTTCGGTGTTGTCGTAGTGGTGTCTGGTCGGTAGGACGCTACCGCTTGTTGCGTCATGAGCGATATCATGAACGCTGTACTTGTACTCCTGTTTTCTTTATTTATTTTAGTGAAACTTTAAAAAAAAACACTTGGGATAGAGCAAATCTTCACCTCAGTAGCATATCCTCAGAGCAACGGCCAGGTGGAAGTAACCAATCGCACCATCGTACAAGGATTGAAGACCCGACTTGAAGGGCTGGAGAAGTCTTGGTTCAACAAACTACAAAGTCCCCTGGTCATACAGAACCACTCCTCGGGAAGAAACCAGCGAGACTCCTTTCAGCCTGGTCTGTGGGAGCGAGGCGGTCCTGCCCGCCGAGATTGGTATGGAAAACGCCCGAATATTGACATATCCTCAGGACAACAATCTACTCCGGACCGAAGGCCTTGACTTGATCGAGGAGGGAAGAGAAAGCCGCCATCAGGATGACTGCCTATCAGAGAGAATGACTAAGTCGTACAATCGCCAAGTCCGAGGCAAGAAATACGAGGAGGGAGACTTAGCGATGAAAGAGATCCTGAACCAGGAAGGGAGGAAGAAGCTAGAGCCTCAGTTTGAAGGACCCTATCGCGTTCTCAGGAAAGTGGGAGAAGCCTCTTACTATCTCGAGAGACGCCAGTGGCAAACAGCTCGACCGTCCTTGGAACGCCCACAAGCTGCGGAAGTATTATCCCTAGAGGGGGCACCCTCATTATGCATATGTTTTCTTCGATTTGCTTTTCACACACTATCTTTCTGAGCTTGCTTCTATCGCTTTGAGATGTAAGCTATACCAAGTTATTAATGAAGTTTGCTTTCTTTCTGTACGAGGGATGTTCGAGCAAAAACTTAAACTCTAAAAGACATGAAGACCCGGGTAGAAGACATTCCACCTCTTAATGAGGCTCAAAACACATCAAGACCCCTTGGGACAACTCCCATCGGGTAAATATACCTTGCGCACATTGAATTCCCTTTACGAGAGGATGAGACATTCCTCCCCTGAGGGGGAGAGGAGGTTTTGCGCACATTGTTATCCCTCTACGCGAGGCAGCGCGCCACCTCTATATAAGCTAGAGGCAAAGAAGACCCCTCGGGACAACTCCCCTACGGTAAATATACTTTGCGCACATTGAATTCCCTCTACGAGAGGCTGAGACATTCCCCCTGATGGGGAGAGGAGATTTTGCGCACATTGTTATCTCTCTAAGCGAGGTAGCGCCACCTCTATATAAGCTAGAGGCAAAGAAGAAATATTTTTTCAAGCTCGCCGAGGCTCTCCTTGGGTTCGGGGGGACGTCCCTGACCCGAGACAAGAGACCTCACTTTAGTTATATTCGCCATGGGCAGTTTGAGGCAATATTCAGGTAACTAAAAAATCCTTTATTTATATAATATAATTCAAAGTTCACAGCAGGCGAATAGGAAAGCAAGGAAGCAAAGACATCTATGAAAGGCAAAGAATAACGAAAGACTAAGAACAAGACTCCAAGGAAAATCGTCAAACTAATCCTTCTCGGCGGGACCACTCCCTCGGGAAGCATCACTGCTATCATCGAGATCAAACGCGTCCCAGAGGCTCTTTCCCTTCACCGGATTCGGCGGGGAACGCCGAGGAGCCAAGGCCATGAAAGCTACCTCGGGATTTAGGAAACTGAAGGGATGCGCACTTCTCCGGAAAGCCGTTTGCCAGGATCTGGGACAAACACCCTTGGAACCCAAAGTTGAAATACATGTTAGCTGCCTCAGACACTTTCTCCACAGGGACCAGCTTCGAGTTAGATTCATACTCTCGGCTTCGACGGATCTCTCTCTCTGAGTGGAGCTCTTGCTGAAGCTTGCCGACCTCGAATTGGGTTCTCGCCAACCGATTCTTCAAATGACCCACCTCCTGGGCCTCCTTGCTGACTCGCATGGTCATCTCCACATTACAAGACCGGGTCGAGTCGGTCATCCTTTGTGAAGGCGATACCGCCGAGCCCCCTCGCAAGATAAGGAATAGACCTGGGGACAGAAGAAACTAGTCAAAACAGATATGTAACCAAAGGCAGGAAAAGATGAATGTACCTGGCTCAAGGCCAAGGCCCACTCCTTCCAAAAGTGGCCATCGGACATCTCCTTAGCAAAATCCTTCTCCTTGGGCATAAGGAAGTTCATCATATAAGACAAAGAAGACTCCCCATCTTTCTCCAGCAAGGAAGGACGAAAGAAGAGGGAGATGGAAGGTGGTGATCCTCACCGTTTAGGAGACATCGGATTCGGCTCTTCCTCAGGAACATTTTACCGAAGGCACGCTGTGTTGACCTCGAGCATACACCGAGGCACCCCGGGTATGGATAGTCATGACCGGCACAGCACACGAGCCCTCGCCCACTGGGAAATGACTGATAATCAAGAGAAGATGAGCTAAAAAGTGAGAATAAAGAGAGAACATACCCAGAACACGAGGAGGGATAGCCGCCTCGGGATGAACATCAGATACCAACTCCCGCACTGAAAAAATCTAACTGCCGATCCGCCCCAGGAACTCCAGTAAGAGGTCGGGTGAGTCTCTCGAAGCTTGACAGTGGTCTTGCCATCGAAGCAATGAGAACCGGCGATCCCGATGCTGGAGTGAAGGGCGCACGAAGAAGAACTTGTTCATCCATCCCTTGGTGGCAGTAAAATTGTCGTGGAGGACGTCAGTAGAGGGCACGAAGATGAACATGCCGGCATCCCGCTCACACACACCCGGAAGAAACTAAGGATCAGCTCGGTGGTAAGAGGGTAACTAATACCTCGAGCAAACGGCGGCTAGGGCTAGGAGCAAGCTATAAGAATTGGGAAATATCTGACCAGGAGAAATGCCTAAGGCCTCACAGAGGTCCAAGGAAAAAGGTACAGGGAATCTCAGGCCCATGTCTACTTGATCAGCGAAAACATCAAGAATCCAAAAAGAGCGAAGACGACGCCACTTGCAAGGGACCTGGCAGTTGAACCTCGTAGTCGGAAGGGATCCTAGCTTTCTCAAGATGCTCCCGAAGTGACTGGGGCTGAGGGTCGATACTTTCGTCCGTACCACGGGAGGTTCGCCTTGGAACGAGCCTCTTCCGCCTCGGCGGATGTAGCGACCCTAGCTATCCCACCATTTCTAACGTCATCCTAAGTGCCTAACGGCGTATTTAAAAGAAAAAACTGCGGAAATGCGTATGAAATTTTTCATTTTTCGTTTACATGACGGAACTTTGTCCAATACATGCCAAAAGAATGCTTCCGCGTCAAAAGAAATTCTTCGAGTTCTAATTACACACTCAACCTAGTTTGTATTACTCGGGACGGTTCGTTTCAAAAGAATTACATGAATTCCTAAATTCAAACGAATCCTAATTACACAAGATGTTTATACATGCACAGCAAAAGAATCCCTATGCGCCCGACCTCACAGGTCGTCATCCATACACACACGTCCACCCCAAAAGACGCTCGGAAGCTTCAAAAGATAGGCCTTGCTAGCTAGGTGATCACGTACCGTGGTCGTATGTACCTACAACACATAACATAAAGAAATGAGCCACCGAGGCTCAGTAAGCCGAAATCATGCATGTATGCACGTGTCCCTTCCCCGCAGAGGCAATCCACGCCAATGCGTAAACCACTACGCAAAGGCGATCCGCGCCGATGCACCTAACACTCCGCAAAGGCGATCCGCGCCGATGCACTTAACACTCCGCAAAGGCGATCCGCCGATGCTCGTCATACTTGTACTAACATCACGCAGGGCCCTCATCTAATCTCACTATGCACCACAATGAGCTCACGTCCATCAAGGACAATACGACAGCGGTCCACGCCGGATGGCCATACACTAGGATGCACATCGTTCCCCTAGGTCGCCATATGTGCCCGGCTCGACTGTCCGGCGGTCGCTCACGCTGGTAGCCCACGCTGAGGTTGCCTACACCAGGATCCACCCTGTGTCGCTTATACCCTCAGGTCGCACCCTCCAGGTCGCTCCCTACCGCCACGGGCATTGCCCAATCACATCATAAACATACATATATACGGCCCTTTCGCCAACGGGCATTGCCCTAATATATTTCATTACATGTAAAATAATAATAATATATGTATACGGCCCTTTCGCCAACGGGTCTCCGCCCTAGTATATTTCATTGCATATACAATAATAGATATGTATACGGCCCTTTCGCCAACGGGTTTCCGCCCTAATATATTTCATTGCATATACAATAATAGTAATATATGTATACGGCCCTTTCGCCAACGGGTCTCCGCCCTAATATATTTCATTGCATATACAATAATAGTAATATATGTATATGGCCCTTTCGCCAACGGGTCTCCGCCCTAATATATTTCATATACATATACATTTTTATATAATATTACGACGACGCTAAACGCCGCCCTGGTAGCATAGTGGACAGCCCTTGACTCAACTGCGAGTCGACAACACATGCCCATATCGGCAATGTAGCCATCGCCTTCAAGCGATACACATATATATGCATACTCGACTCATACAAACCCTCCCGCATATGACCGTGTATGCAAGTGAGTATGAAATGCAAACTAACTTTAAACATGCTTACCGCATGAAAACGTATCTGTTAAGTCACGTATACATGAAATCACAGAGCCACGTAGTCACATAAAGCAGGTACACGCAAACAACATGTTATGTGTTGTAGTTGGATTTCTAATAACCTGTCGTCCGTAGATCAGTTGCTACCTGAACTGCTGAATTTCCTAAGTCCCGACCTTGGCATAAATATTAATTGTCAGTACACAACTAAATTAAATTAGTCATAAGTGTGCGAAGTTTCTAAATATTAAAATCCTAGGCCTTAAATAACTTACCCAAGTTACGAACTGTTTTAAATATTAAGTCAAGTCAACAGTTCGTAACTTACCTAAGTTGAGTTCGTGAAGTTTGACCCGTGAAGTTCTCCTAATTCGCCAAGTCTATACTTCGCGAAGTTTATTCTACAGTTCCTAGGACTCGCCAAGTTCTTAATCTAGTTCGCGAAGTGTAATTTTAAATCCTAGGGTTCGCGAAGTATTTTATTCATGTCTCAATTCGTGAAGTCATTTTCTTACACAACTCAGGGTTCGCCAACCTCTCTCTTGGTTCGCAAAGTTAGCCAGTCAATCAAAATTCGCGAAGCATAAAAAGCCTCACACCTAATTCGCAAACCACATGGATTCGCCAAATGCTTGTTATGTGCGTTCGTGACTTGTAGAGTTCGCAAAACCTCAAGTAATTCGCGAAGTTATCATCCCCTCTCACAATTCGCAAAGTGTTCCACGTACTCAATTCGCCAAGTTGCCGAGTTCGCCAAGCTCGCTCGATTCGCGAAGTGAACTTCATTCTCCGGGTTCGCGATCTTCACATCGATTCACGAAGTTAGGATTCGCCAAGCTCAATCCGCGAAGTACATGGGTTCGCCAACCTCCCATGGCCCGCGAAGCATCCCCAATTCGTGAAGTTCCCGTTCGCGATTTGCACGGTCCCGCCAGTGGTGGTTCGCGATCTAATGTTCGCGGCTTACTCAATTCGCCACCCATGGATTCGCCAAGTGCATGCGTTCATGAAATTACCTAACACATATTTACTTTGCGAATTCCACCATGCCTAATATAAATTCGTGAAATGTCCTAATTCGCCAACTAGTTCGATTCGCGAACCCTTAAACATTCTTATCACTTAGAATTCTTGAGAATTGCGATCTAGAAGTGCCTTTTTCAAGAACCATATGAACCTAACTCGAACTTAATACATTTTCGAAACCCTTAAAACTTGGACTTGTATAAAATCACTTGTCCAAAAGGTTGCTACAAAGGTTCTACGGTCGAAAATTCTAACTTTCCCAAAAGTAGTACACTCCAAATCTAACCCCTCAAAAATATCGAGTGCCTTAAGAACCATTAAGATTCCTATATTGTTGTGAAATACTTATGCTCATCACATACCCCAAAATCATTGAGGCTCGCGTGCTATGTATAAACGTGTATATATATATATATATATATATATATATATATATATATTTTATTTATGGACATAGATCAAGATCGAAGAGCTTCGAATTTTCTAAGCATATTCACGTTTAACAATTTCTAACACTCATTACCTAATTATGATTCCTTATCTAAGAGTATTCAAGAGATATACCTTACTTAAGTCTTCGAATCCTTCAAGTTCTTGCTTTGGAATATCTCGGCTCCAAGTTCTTCTTTCTTCTTTCTTTAAACTTTCGATGAGTGTTATTTCTAATTGGGTTTATAACTTGAAATGGTGTTTTCATAGATATTTTCATTATAGGCATGGGTGATGGAACGTTATTGGCGTGGGTTTCCCATGATTTAAGGGACCTTGTCTTCCAAAGTCTATCTCTAATAGCATGGGCCAAAGAAATTAATTTATTTGGGCCTTTATCAAATCCTCAGAGTTGGGCTACATTATTTAAGGAATATACATTACTTTGGACCAAATCTTATAAATCTACTTGGGCTTTTTAAATTTATTCACTTGGGTCTTAGATTAAATTTTAATCCTAGCCCAATTCCACCCATAGCCCAACTTTCTATTCTTACCAATTAATATTATCATTTCTATTTCCCTCGTTCCCTATTTTCGAAAATCCTAAATAGATTAGAGGTCACACGGCACAAGTTAAATGCACCAAATTCACAAATCACTTAAGCACAAAATTCAACCTACCAACTTCACCTGATTCACATAAGCATAAAATTAATGCACATAATACACATAATTGCAGCTAACATTTATGCAAATTTATTGGCCCTATTAGTTTACGAGGACCCGGATGTTACAGCGGACCACCTAGATAAGTTCTTGTGATAGCTCTTATCCTCGTCGTCGCCTTGGGAGACCGGCGTCTTCACATCAGAGGCAGGGTCAGGCTGAGGACCCGAATCGGAATAAAAGGCCGAAGAACCGCCAAAATCAAAAGAGATACCCTCTACCTTAGGGTAACAGGCAGCAACGCGCTTGCCTTTTGAAAGAAGATGAAGCCATGAGAATTCTAAGGGCTAAAGAACACAAGTACGACGTCACGAGAGAAAAGACAAGGAAGTAATGAGCTATGGAAGCAAAAAAGGTCTCGTATTTATAGACGGATCCCAAACTTGGTCAGGAAGTCAGTAAAAATAAATTTAAAGCATAAAGGGCTAATTGAACGCCTCGGAGTATGACTCGGTCCGCGATATTCTCGGGTATTCGTTGCCAAGTCCTCGATGAGGCCAAGTCCCAAAATAGCTGTTGCTAAATTATCGGACGCGAAATCATAGGATAACTCGTTCTTAGTCAGGCTAGGTCTTTACTACTTCTATGGAATCACAGAGGATCAAATCGAACGGTCTTAAACGGCTTAGGCCTCGGGACCAGTACTACCTCGGAAAGGAGTACCCCAGGAAGGGGGTGGTGCTGCGATAGGGTAAACGCCCCGAAGGCACACAGGGTGATAACGGGACAAGAACGAGGAAATGGAAACATGTAAATAAAAGGAATAGAGACAGCAATATGAAAAGAAAAGGCCCGAAGGCTTTGTGTTCAAGGATAATATGCCACGGAGGGCTATGTCCATATGGAAAGGAGACATATATATATATATATATATATATATATATATATATAAATATATATATTAAGGTCCATACATCTCCCAAATACAAGAAAAAAGAAAAAAACATCTAAACGGCCGAACAAGCCTGATTTTCACCCCCGGCAACATCCCCGGGCTCCTCCACATCTTTCTCGACCTCGAGATCCTCCTCGACCCCAACCTCAACCTCAACATGCTCCTCACGAGCCTCTCCAGCTATATCCCCCGGCACCTCAACCTCATCCGCGCTCTCCTCAGCTTCGTCCCCAGAAGCACCTCGCATCTCCTCACGCTCAGACTGGGCCACCCTCGCCGCCACCAGCGCGGTTGACGTCCTCGACGGACCGCTTTCGTCTCGGGGTTCGGGCAGGTAATCCCCTTTAGGGGCGTGCTTCAGGGTTCGGATGGCGTCCGGGAATGCGAGGGGATGATCCACCCGGCTATACCCGTGCACCTGATGCTCAGCGATACAACCATAGAAGCCCCACTTGAGGAAGGTCTTCATATTGCCCGGGTGGGTGCGTTTGGGGACGTAATCCTCCGCCAGCTCTTTTTCCTGCTTCTGATGCTCCTTGACTAGAAGAAAATAATAAACAAATAACTTTTATTAGAAGAAAATAATAAACAAATGACTTTTATTCAACATGAGCTTGTTTTACACGATGATGCATTACATTATTTATACTAGTGTCACAATCTCGATAATTAAGTGGACAATCCCTTTGATTGTGATTGAGATGCCCCAAATCACTCTTAATCACTAAAGTATATCTCTAACATTAATGAGGATGATTGATACTTCCTTATGTCTCCCAAACCACCTTATCGCTCCATGATTTCCTCTTCGTGCTCTAATTTTGGCTTTGATTGAGTGTGATGAAATACCCCGCAAACTGGGCCGGGGGCCGTAGCCGAAGTATGTGAGAGTGAAGAGCAAGAGAAGCTTTGGACATGGGTTTAGTGAAAATGTCCGCCACTTGAGAGGAGGTAGAGATATATCTGGTGACAAGAAGACCCAGGAGACAACTCGTTCAAGTGAAGTCCAACTCAATGTGCTTGCTTCGAGCATGAAAGACGGGATTGATAGTCATGATGTGTAATGCACTAATATCGCAAAATAAATAAAGTAGGAGGATGTGACCGGCGGAATAGAAGATCCTTGAGAACATAAGACAACACACTCACACAGTGTGTGCCATGGCTCGATATTCCGCCTCAGTGATAGATCGTGAGACAGTGTGTTGCTTTTTGCACACCATGAACTAGGATTAAGGCCAAGAAATGTGCAGTATCCAGTTGTAGAACAACGAGTAAGAGGACATCCAGCCCAATCAGAGTCCGAGAAGGCACGGAGATCAAGTGTTGTGTTAGAAGTAAGATGGTGACCAAGGTGGATGGTGCCTTTGACGTACCGCAAAATGCGCCGGACCATTTTAAGATGAGACTGATTAGGAGCATGCATGAATTGAGAGACAAAGTTGACGCCATATGCGAGATCCGATCGAGTGAGGGTGAGATACTGTAATGCGCCAACGATGCCACGATAATGTGTAGGATCCGTGAGTGGAGTGGTGTTGTTGAGTCCCCTAGTTTTGGTTTCAAGTGGTGTGCTCATAGGTTTGCAGTCGACCATATCTGCCTTTTCAAGTATCGTAAGAGCATAGTGAGCTTGAGATAAATGTAACCCATCAGACATCGAGGTAACCTCTATGCCAAGAAAGTGATGAATCGGTCCAAGATCTTTCATAGCAAACTCTGAATGTAGGAGCTCGATAAATGAATCCAAAAGTTGAGAGCTGGAGCCTGTAATAAGCATATCATCGACGTACATAAGAAGGATTAAAGTACCATAGGAACAATTTAAAACAAACAGCGAAGGATCAGCTAGGGTGCAGAAAAATCCATGTTTTAAAAGAAAAGTATTAAAACGATTAAACCAAGCATGAGGTGCTTGTTTCAAACCGTAAAGTGCACGACGAAGCTTGCACACATGGTGTGGGAACCTATCGTCAGTCATTCCCGGGGTTGAGCCATGTAAATATCCTCAGTGATCGTACCATGAAGAAATGCATTTTGAACGTCTAGTTGGCGAATATCCCAATGTCGAACTAAAGCAATGCTGAGTACAAGTCGGATAGTACCGAGTTTGATGACTGGCGAGAAAGTGTCGACGTAATCAATTGCATCAAGTTGATGATATCCTTTTGCAACCAGGCGTGCCTTTAGGCGATCGAGAGTTCCATCCGGTTTAAGTTTTGCCTTGAAGACCCATTTGGAACCAATAACATGCATATTATTAATTCTTGGAACAAGATCCCAAGTATCATTACGCCGAAGAGCATCCATTTCTTCTTTCATGGCGTTTCGCCATCCTTCATGTTGGAGAGCGCTTTTAATAGTCTTCGGCGCTCGCGGAATTTCGTGGTGGATGACATTGAGGGCATACTTGGGATTTGGTTTTTGAGTACCAACTTGGGAGCGTGTGACCATAGAATGACGTGCAGGGCATGAAGATTCAGGTTCATTAGGTGGATCGGTTGGAGATGTGGATTCGACGTTTGGAGGAGATGAAGATGTATGGTCATCATCATGGCTAGGAACAGTAGGCGGCGGCAACAAAGGCGATGCGAGTGGTTGATCACAAGTATCTGTTTCCTGCAACGACGATGTAACATGAGAAGCGGGAAGAACTGTCCATGAGTCAAAAATACTAATCCATTTATCATTCACCGTAGGCGCAGCATTTGAATTGTAAGTTTTAAATGGAAACATGGTTTCATCAAACACTACATGACGTGAAATAAAAATCTTTTGAGTAGTAGGATGAAAACATTTATAGCCTTTGTGACGATCACTATAACCGATAAAGACACAAGGGACTGTCTTTGGATCGAATTTATTCTTTCGACTATCCCATGTGTGTGGGAAGCATTTAGAACCAAATATCCGAAGAAAGGAGTAATTTGGATGAGCACCCTGCAATTTGAAGAAAGGCGTATCTAAGTCAATTGCAGTTGATGGCAGTCGATTTATAAGAAAACAGAAGTCGAAAATGCCTCTACCCATAAATATAATGGAGCATTACAATGAAACATCATTGACATACCTAATTTGCGGATTATCCTATGTCGTCGTTCTACCATACCTGATTGCTCCGGAGTGTGCGGACAAGAAATTTGATGAACAATGCCTTGAGCTAGGAAATGAGAGTTGAGCCTTGAATTTACAAATTCACCACCACCATCGGAATGAAATATTTTTATTTTCTTGTCAAATTGTCTTGCGACATATCTTTCAAAAGCAATATACATATAAAAGAAATCAGATTTAGACTTTAAAGGAATTAGCCATGTATAGCGCGAAAAATATCAGTAATACATGCATAATAACGAAATTTTCCAAGAGATAAAACCGTTGCTGGGCCCCATAAATCATAATGAATTTTATTAAAAATGGATGAACTGACATTACTTGAATGAGAGAAAGGCAATTTACTAAGTTTAGCTAATTGACAACTGTCACAAATAACTTGGGACTTATTCGGTCCTCGAACATCAATCAACCCCTTATTCTGTAGAGAAGTGAGAGTAGCCATATGAGGATGTCCCAGACGCTGGTGCCAAAACTCAACAGTACCTGACTTGAATCTATGAGAAAAATGTAATTCATGCGGGCTAGAAATCACATATAGATCACCTTTACGCTGTCCCGTCATCAACTTGTGTCCTGTCTGTCTTTCCTTAATAGAGAAATCCACATTAGAAAATTCGAAGTTAACAGGACAAGAGTCAGTAATATGGCTAATCGACAGCAAATTCCTTTTTAATTTAGGCACATGTAAAACATTTTTCAAGGGTAGAGCTCGGTTATTACTTTCAATCCTAGCATCACCAATAGATTCAATTTTCAACAAGGATCCATCGCCTACTAGGACAGAGTCATTGCCAAAGTATGGACGTTTATTAGTTAGTAATTTAGCATTACCTGTCATACATTGAGTCGCTCCTGAGTCGGATGTCCAGTCATTGTCTTGAATGGTGTTATCAAGGGTGAGCGCGGCAAGAGCCTTAGGAATTTCATCTTGATCATGCACATGTTTAGATAGGTGCCAACATATTTTGGCAATGTGTCCCGCAACTCCACATATTTGACAAGTTTCACCACGATACATTTCGCGTTCTGTTGGTGTCATCCGGCGTTGCCCAGGTGGAGGTGGTCAACGACTTTTTTGGTCTTGCGTGTTGGGAAGATTGGCAGGGTTTTGATTTCGCCGATTATTGGGATTCTGATTGTGTTCCTGAAAGCCACGTCCATTGGAGTTGAAATTATTTTGAGGGCGAAAATTAGTAGAACCTGATTGTTGCTTTTGCCCATAAAATGCCATCTGTTGGGCTGAAGTATTGGTGGTAAACCACATCTGACGCTGCTCATAGCCTTGTAATAACGCCACCAACTCGGAGTATGACGGTAGTGGTGGTTTCAACGTGGTTGTAGTGAAGGACTCATACTTTGGTCCTAAGCTTGTAAGTATGGAAAAGACTTTCACCTTATCTGCAACGGGAGTCCCAATTGCTGCTAAACTGTCGCAGATGCCTTTGAATTTTCGAATATGATCACCGATTGAGGTATTGTTATCTTTGGAGAGATACGTCAATTATTGACCACGAGTGAATTCTCGTTCTTGAGAATCTTGGGATACGCTTCTTTGAGAGCATCCCAAACAGATTTCGCTGTTTCTTGACCTATGACAAGGCCAAGTGCTTCTTCAGAGAGAGTACCGATGAGCCATCCACGAAGGAGCCGATCTGATTTTTTCCATTGTGCGATGGAGGTTGAGAAGGAGGCGCTTGCTGAGTCTACGACTGGTGCCGCCGTTTCCCCGGTTAAATGGCCGACCAAGTCTTGGCTTTCGGCAAGCGCCAAAGCTTGTTCACGCCACAGGGGGTAATTGTCTTGTCTCAATTTGAGGGTGATGAAATTGCTAACGTTATGTGAAAGGGAGTTCATATTATTTTTTTTGTTTTTGCTCACAACGGCTCTGATACCAAGAAGAAAATAATAAACAAATGAGTTTTGTTAGAAGAAAATAATAAACAAATGACTTTTATTCAACGTGAACTTGTTTTACACGATGATGCATTACATTATTTATACTAGTGTCACAATCTCGATAATTAAGTGGACAATCCCTTTGATTGTGATTGAGATGCCCCAAATCACTCTTAATCACTAAAGTATATCTCTAACATTAATGAGGATGATTGATACTTCCTTATGTCTCCCAAACCAACCTTATCGCTCCATGATTTCCTCTTCGTGCTCTAATTTTGGCTTTGATTGAGGTGAGTTAATATGACTCGGGCAACCTCGGACCTGGATAGCTGGCACTGGAGCTCCTCGATATCTTTCCTCAGCCCCTTCTCCCGCTTTTGGCCTCCTCGGCCTCTTGCTCCATCTCCCCGATCTTCCTGCGAAGATCGGCCTCTGTTTGGGTTAACACCCTATTGCGTTCGGAAAGGTGGGAGATGCGCTTCATGGGCTCAACAGCGAGGGATAGACTCTGCCGAGAGTATATTAAGGGAGGCTAATTCAACAAACTCCTTAAAGGCAGAAAGGAAGAGGGAGTAACTACTTGCCCGAGGGAGAAACAGAGAATACTCCTCAGATCAGCATATGGGAGGTCGCGAGCAAACTTCCGGTTGGCTTCATTAGAAAATTCCCGAAGGAAATCCCAACTCTCTTCCCGGGAAGGCTCGTCGAAGAAGTCGGGCTGTTTACCCCGGCCCAAGGCAGTAAGGCCTCCGGGGGTCGGGGGATCGGTCCTGCCCGATGCGGCCTTCGGCCTTTTTGGTCGAGGACCTTCCCTGGGAGGGGGCGGCCCTTTTAGGTGCAGACTTTCTCACCCCCGACGAAGAAACGGGGGCCTTGCCTTTACCCTTGGAGCGAGTGCTCTGAGTAGCTCGAGGTGGACTGGGACCGGGTGATTTTCCTCTTCCTCGTCAGCAATAGGTATGACTTCGGCTAACATTCTTTCAGCTGCGAAAGAAATATAGAAAATTAGGCACGTAACGTAATAAAAGGTCAGACCAAAGACACGGCGCATCAGGACTCATTGTACACCTAGGGTTCGGGAGAGGTGAACGGATTTGGAGGAGAATCCGTGAGCGCAGAGGAGTTCTTCGTTGCAGAGTTTCGTGGCGAAATAACGACGCTCGCCTACTCTGTCCAGGAAGGCCTCTACCCGGGCAGATGGCTCAGGGGGTAAGGGATGAGAGATCGAGGCGTTGTCATTCCAGGAAAAAGGGAGGAGTTCCCTCTCGGCACTATCTGCCGAGGGTCGGACGTAGAAATACTTACTCATCCAGCCTTTGTGAGAGGAAGGAGAAGGCTAAAAGAAATAGGAGCTAGCTGAGCCGGGGAAATTCCAATGTATCTACAGACGCTGACAATTAAGGGAGGCACGGGAAATCTAAGGCCCATCTCGACCTGGTCAAAAAAGTAGGTGCCAAAGCCCTCGGGAGGGGTGCTGGCTAGGTTGGTGGACGAAGGAATTCTAACTTCAAAATCTTGGGGCATACCCGAGAGCGATTCTAACCTAGGGAGATCTGAGGCCTTAAAAGTGGAATTCTAACCCACCCGAAAGGCTTCGACTTCCCCAATCCAGGCATGAAAGGCCCAACGGAAAGCCCCCGGACCAGGAAAATCGTCCTCGTTGGGGGGGGGGGGTGCCGGCTCCCTCGCAACAGAAGGCTGGGGAACAACATGGGCAAAAGGGGTGGCTTCAGAATCTACAGAATGTGCCCTAGGGGAACCCTCGCCAAGGCCTACAGAACTGGACCTCGGGGAACCCTCTCGAGGGGCCTCGACACTCGACCGTGGGCTGCCCCATACACTAACCACGGGGCTCCCTGAACCCTCCAAGGAATAACTACAGCTACCAGAAGTACTACTCGAACTACTGCTGTTACCCGACTTACCCGACCCACCAGCAAAACTACCCGAAGCTACCCTAGAGCTATCTCTAGAATTAGAAGACATGACTAAAGAAGGAAACAGGTTGAGAAAAGAACTTACAGGAACCTAAAAGCTCGGGAAGGGCGGGAAGAGTCGGGAGATCGGGAACTTCGGGAAGAGAGAGAGAGTAGTGAGAGAAAGTGAAGAAGAGAAATGAAGAAATGAGTGGGGTATATATATATAAGCCCCATATGCTCGATACAGGCCCTTGGATTCTGACTTAATCGATGGATGGCGATGGCCCGCGTCGATCATATCACGATCCGCGCCAGTACCATCATGATCCGCGTCAGCTCTGGGAAAGGGCGCCAGAACTCCCACCTAAACATCCCATCGCACCCAACCAATGGAAGGATGACACGTGGCAGGGAGGATGGAGCGGTTCCAAAACCTTGGAATGCTGAAGGATTCGCCTCGGTGAAACAGCCGCGACGGCCCTCGAGATCACCGGCAACTCGGATACTTTGCCGTAACCACACAAGACGTTCAAAATTCACCACACTCTTTTGGACTACTCGAAGGGGGGACTATTGTTACCCTCGGGTTCTACTGACCCCGCGGCAAAATATCCGACCCGCCGTAACTAACCCAACCACCTTCCGAAGAACGACCTGTGCCCCAGCAGGAGCCCAAACCCATTAAGTCGACCCTGGGATAAAAGCCTCGTGCCTACCAAGAAATGCGCCGAGGCTCAGTCTCCCGAGGGTGTGTACCTTCGAGCCTTGCGGGAAGGGAGCACGACCTCCTCGGGGTGTTTGCCCGACGCCCGAGCCAGGCACATACCTCAGGAACTCGGCCCCCCCAGACGGGAAACCGCCACGATCTCTTCTTGTCGATGCCAACGGAACGTGCAGAAGGTAATCGCCCATAGCTGAATGGGCCAAGGAGACGTGCTAATGGGGATAAGGAAGTTCGAGCTCGAGAAACATGGGAAGTGGGCAAAACTGCCTGGAAAACCGCCCCAGACGAGGACTCTATAAATACCATGAGGCACGCCTAAATCAGGTTTCTAATTCTCCCGTATCCACACCGTTACTCTACCATTTTCAATACTCGTTTCCAGCACTTTACATCATTTATATATCAATTTCTGTACTATTTTACGCCTGGAACATGGAAACTACCTCTTGACCTAGGCAAGAGGGCTAACGACCCCCCACTCCTACCCTGTTTTCGTGATCTTAAGGCAGAATTCGCGGCGAAGTTAAAGCGGGAAAAGCTCGTTGGCTGTCTAGCGCGGTAGATCCATTTTTCGGCGGTATCACCCTCTTTGCTTTCTCTCCTTCTTTTACCTTTGTTTATCTTTCTGCCTTTTTTTGATCCCTTGTTTATTTTTCTGTCTGTCCGCAGGGTTTCGCCAGTGCCGCCGAGGTTCTCGAGAGAATGCTCTTCATGCACGATGATTGCATAGAGCTCACTCAGTGCGAGGAGAAACTGAAAGGGGAGATAGATCAACTCATGGAGGATGCCAAGTCGCGAGAAGACGACTTGCGTAAGCAGCTGAGGGATGCTCGGGTGGAGTCCGAGAGAACAAAGAGGTCCTTGATGAGGAGAAAGAGGCTCGGGAGGGAGCAGAGAAGGCCAGGCAGGACCTGGAGGAGAGCATCGAGTTTGACTATCTGTCCCGAGAGACGTACGGGAGGCAAGTCCTTACTTATTTTAAGTACGGCTTTTGGGGCTGCCTCCGCCAGTTTCGGGAGACTGGTTTTGTCCGCTATAAGTTCAAACTCGACTTCCTGAACGCCGATCGAGCCCTCGCTGAATGCCCTCCTATAGGATAAAAACCTGAATCCATGTCTCAAGAGGGTTCTGAGGATGTTGTCCTCGAGGAGATGATCACCACTTCACGAGGAAGCTCCCCAATCCCCTGTCCCCGCTCCTGAAAAACCCGTGGAGGTTCCCCAGCCCTATGTTGAAAAATAAGCAGCCGAGCAAGCCCATGAAGAAGCTCTCGAGGTCCCCCTTCAAGAGGAAGAGCAGTTGGCACCCTTGGTCGAGTCGGTAGCGACCAGGGTGGAGGAGGATGTGGTGGAGTTCAGTCAGGCCGGTTCGGCCGCTCCGCTTTAAAAAATTTCTATCTGTCTTAATGAATCATTTCCTGTTTTATCTTTTCTGAACCTTATTTTAATATGCCTTTTCATTTCATAATATGTCATTTCTTTTCCGAACATATTATATTAGCATGATAATATTTTTCCTCGGCATCCCGTCGTCTTCATTATCATATTGTTTCACCGACTTCTCGAGCATGTTTCTTTTCGCGAAATTGGACTTCGGAAATCAAATCTATACACGATAAACCTGACGTCCGTGCGGCCCTCGACAGCTGTTTGCCTCATTTCTCAAACTGTAATTCAGAGGAACAGCTTATGGCATCAACGCATGTCTCATCTCAACATCAAAGCTTTTTTTTTTTTGGAGTAATTTCCATGTGTATATATATAAATGGATGGATGTACAATATGAGTGAGGTTCAACCCCTCACAAGCAACCAGTAACAGACTACTGGCAATATACATCGAAAGCTCTTCAACATCTCTCAACGAAAAAGTTGGTTCACGGTCTTCCAACTATAACTTTACAAAAAGAGCATCAATGTTCGGCGTGCAATTAGGAAAAATGAAGCGAGCATCGCATCATATCGAACAAGTGGCCTCTACTTCACGTCCTCTGGAACTGCTACATATGGACCTCTGTGGACCGATGAAGACACAGAGCATAAATGGACGCAAGTATCTGCTGGTCATAGTCGATGACTACTCTCGCTGGACAAGGTTCCTTCGAACAAAAGATGAGACAGGGGACTTGATCGTCAATTTCGTGAACTATATTCAAAATGTACTGCAACAGACTGTCCAAGTCATTCGAACGGACAACGGCACTGAGTTCAAGAACAAATTTCTCAGTGATTTTTATCAGAAACTTGGAATAAGTCAACAATTCTCAGCCGCCAAGACTCCTCAACAGAATGGGGTAGTCGAACGAAAGAACAGAACTTTAGTGGAAGCAGCACGTACGATGTTAATTCACTTTGGTCTTCCACATTTTCTCTGGGCGGAAGCTGTAAATACCGTCTGTTTAACTCAAAACAGGACGATTGTTCACAGGCGCTTCGACAAGACTCCGTACGAAATTATCAACAAACGAGTACCCAAAATCTCTTTCTTCAAAGTCATCGGGTGCAAGTGCTTGTGGCGAACGACAGAGAGCACCGTGCTAAGTTCGACCCTAAAGCACTCGAAGCCACTTTCGTCGGGTATTCTTCAACCTCAAAAGCGTACAGGGTATATATCAAGTCCAATCGCACAATCAAAAAAAGCTACGATGTCACTTTCCACGAAGTGGCAGAGATGGCTTCTGGTCACTTCAGTCCAGGACCCGTGCGCAACCCATTGGCTCCTGCACACCTCAATTCAGGACCCGTACCTAACCAGATAGCTTCTGAATATAACAGTTCAGAACCTGTTTTCACTGGTGTATTGGCACAAAACCAACAGAAGATGGCAACAACTCCGAATTCAACGTCAGAAGAAGCAACGAGACTTGCATTAGACGATTTGGACTCTCTCTTCGAGCCAGTATATCGGTCACACACTGCTACACCTATAGTGGATTCTCCACCCGACGAGACCGACGTACCAAGTGCTTCTCACGTCCCTACCTCACCCGATTCAGAATTGCCACAGAATAACGAAGAACCTACAGTGGTTATTGAGGAAGAATCATCAGAGTATATCGTTCCAAGTGCAGAATTGGAACTTCCTCAAACAATTGATCAATCGGAGACTATAGGAAATCCAGACCCACAGATGGCTGATGCATCGACTTCAGCCTTGCCTCATGAGCGCAAGTGGACTAGAGGTCACCCGGTTGATCAGATAATTGGCGATCCTTCGGATGGAGTGAGGACACGTCGTCAACACAGTCTCTTCAGCTGCTTCTTAAGTAAAAATGAGCCTACCAAGGTAGCAGACGCACTTAAAGACCCGGATTGGGTAATAGCGATGCATGATGAAATCCATCAATTCAAACGTCTTCAAGTGTGGACCTTAGTACCCCGTCCGCATCGGAAAACAATTGTCGGAACTAAATGGGTATTCAAAACCAAGAAGAATGAAGATGGTGAAGTGATCCGGAACAAAGCGAGGCTAGTTGCGAAGGGATACAATCAATAGGAAGGCATCGACTACGACGAGACATATGCTCCTGTTGCCCGAATCGAAGCTATCCGCCTTCTTTTAGCTTATGTCGCTCACAAAGACTTCAAAGTCTATCAAATGGATGTTAATACCGCCTTTCTCAACGGCGTTTTAAAAGAAGAAGTCTATGTCGCTCAGTCGGAAGGTTTTGTCGATCAAGAACATCCTGATCACGTCTATCGTTTGGACAAATCTCTCTACGGACTAAAACAAGCCCCTTGTGCTTGGTACGATGTCCTGAGTGAATTTCTCGTGAAGTCTGGATTCATACGGGGAACGATAGACACAACCCTCTTCATCAAATGGCAAGACAAAGATGGTCGTCCAAGTATACGTCGACGACATCATCTTCGAATCAACTAATCCACGGCTTTGCATGAAGTTTGGAGATCTAATGAAAAGCAGTTTGAAATGAGCCACATGGGAGAGATGCAGTTCTTCTTAGGACTACAAATCAGGCAACTAGAAGATGGGATTTTCATAAGTCAGACAAAATACATCAAGGATATTCTGAAGAAATTCCATCAAGATCAGAGCAAGCCTCTCAGCACTCCTATGTCACCAAGCTGCAAGTTGGATGCCGATCCCTCTGGAAAATCGGTCGACATCACGCTGTATCGCAGCATCATTGGATCTCTTCTCTATCTAACCTCAAGCCGGCCGGATATCATGTTTGCCACCTGTTTATGTGCCCGTTTTCAAGCTGATCCCTAAAAATCCCATATGCTCGCGGTTAAAAGGATTCTGCGTTACCTTAAGGGCACTTCTACCCTTGGACTATGGTATCCAAAGGGTACGAATTTCAAACTTATCGGCTATACTGACGCTGATTATGCAGGTTGCCGAATCGACAGGAAAAGCACGTCCGGTGGCGCTCAATTTCTAGGCGAAAAGCTAGTCTGCTGGTGCTCTAAAAAGCAGAACCGTGTGTCAACTTCGACGGCCGGAGCGGAATACGTGGCTGCCGCCAGTTGTTGCTCCCAGATGCTGTGGATGCGGACTCAGCTTCACGACTATGGGTACAATTTAACTAATATACCCATATATAGTAATAGTCAAAGTGCCATCTCTATTACTTGCAATCCTGTTCATCACTCACGCACAAAACACAGACATTAGATAACACTTTATCAAAGATCATGTAGAAAAAGGCACCATAGATATGTATTTCGTGAACACGGAGTACCAACTAGCTGACATTTTCGCGATCGATTAAATTGCTTAATTTTGTCAGTCTAAGTCGCATTCTTGTGTCTAAAGGTCATTAGGTTGCTCCACTAGACACAAAGCCACTATACATATGTAAGGATTCTAGCCTTGTTATTTTCCTTTCTTTGGATCTATTTCTCGAGTGAGTCACACATCAATTACTTGTCTTAACTAGTGATATTTGGTTTCATACTCACCTTGCCTTAGATCGTTAGGAAAATGATAAGGGCGCTAGGTTATTCCTCACTCGGCCTTTTAAAATTTTTTCCCTCACTTTAGCCCTTAGTCGTCCACTTTAAGCCTTCTCCGATGTCCTTTTCTTCATTTGAATCCCATTCCTAGCATTCAACCGTATTCTATACTCTTCGAATGATTGTTCAAACGAGAAAAGGAGGGGGAGACAACAAAAGAAAAGGGGGATGATGACAAAAGAAGGCATTGCTCAACGCGCAAAAATCAGACCAAAGGAACCTGCCTTCTGACTATCTCTTAGAAGGTGGCATGGATCCTGCTGTGAACTTCTCCGACGATAATCTCGTACGCTCGTCAGAACGGCTGGAAAGAGGAGCACCACGAAGTGAACTTCTCCAACGATAATCCGATTTTATATCGAGAAACGAGAAGAGGAGCGCAGCCTTGGGTACGAATTCCATAACCGTGAACTTTTCCAAAAAGATAATCTCTGAAACCTCTCTAGGGATTAAGAGAAGAGGAGCACGGTATCGGCCCGAGAACCAACAAGAAGAACTTCGCCTATGATAATCTCCTATAGCCTTGTGGAGAAGCGGAGCTTCAGCTTGAGCATAGGATAAAAAAAAGGGATAGATATTAAAAGAAAATAGGAAGAGAAGATTAAAAAAATAATAATAAAAGACGCCGGAAAAAAAAAGGAGACGGACGTAAAAATGGAAGATGACGAAGAGATAAGCTCACTTTCCTCTAAATTCCTTCCCTTCTAAGTCCTAGCCAAACTAAAACCCTTACAACCCTTTGATTCCAATCGACGGTCTCTCGCTTAGGTGAAATGATTAAAAATGCTTCGATCACAGGTAAATTGACTTAAAATTGCTTGTGTTGACTTGAGTGATATAAATATAAAAATCCCAAGTTAAAAATAATCGAGTGCTAGAGCGAACCTAGTGAGAGTTGTCGAAATGGACCAGTCTATGAACTTAGGACTTTAGTTTGACGACATGACTTGACGGCATTTTCTTCTTTCAAATGTCTCGTAAAATTTTAGGTGTGATGATTAATCGAAGCAAAATAATCTGACCCCGTACTATAATAATAGTAATACGAAAAAAAAGAAAATCGTGAAAGGAAAAATTTCGCACATTCTGACATGAAATATTATGTTTCATATGCGTTGAATTGAATAAATGCGCATTTATTTTGTTGTCGCACATTCTAAATGCAATTTTAGATTGCATTGGTACTAAATTGTTTAAAATGCGATAAATTTTTCATTGCTCTTATCCTCACGCAATATCTTCAATACATGTTTTTGGGGACCATGTATATGATCTTACTAGGTATATTGCGTATTTTATGCTCGTTACTTGAATTGATTTCATATGTTTTGCATGTTAAGTCAATTCTTGAGCATTATTTGAGGGGGAGTAAATATAAAAATCGTGCATTAGCTTCAAATATTTTTTACGTTTTTCTCTAAGTATTTCAGATTTCTTCAAACAAAATAAAGGAGTGAGACGTCGACACTACAAGACAATGAGCTATTGTCACAGACCAAATATTTCAAAGGAAAACATGCCAAAAATAATTGTTGATTAACTCCATTATTTCTAACGTTTTTTTTCTCTAAGTGGTACAGATTTTTTTCTCTGCCAGGGGAGCTAGACTTTAACTACACAGAAAATCCAGGGAGTTAATTGCATTTATTTTAATTCTGAGGGGGAGCATTACAATGTGATTTTATTTGAAATAGGGATCATTCTGAAAATTTTTAGAAGTACTTACAATCGAGAAATTTGATATAAGAATTAATTCTCAATCATATGTTTCTCGATCGTAAACAGTGTTGGGAACGATTTTGATTGGCCGCGATAATTTGCGATCGAGAAATTGAATTGAAGAGCAATTTTCGAATCAATATTTCTCGAGCGCAAATAGTAATGGGCCTGATCCATTTAATCGCAAAACGTTCAATCGCAAACCCAACATTGACTTACAGCGAGTTAATAAAAGTTCACTTTTTGTCAGTCGAAAAATTTTATCTCACGCAAACCTAAATCGCAAAAATTTCTCTCTCGAAAAACTTTCACAGACAGTTCAAATCTCTCACAAATCTTTCGATTTTCAACACTAAATTGTCTGTTTAAGGTAGAAATGAGATTCATTTGACATTTGCGTGCGATTTAACTCCATTAGCATCTGCATTTTGTAGTTTTTCGCGTGATTAGGATTAGATTCTCGACTGTTCTTCAAACTGAGAAAAACGTATACTTTTTTATAGTGATTTAGGCATGTTTACGAGTTTTATCTGGGTTAATGCCTGCACTTAAGATAGTTTCGATGTTTTTTATGAATCTGGTAGTTTAAACTTTCGAAAAATCTGCATCTTAGACCACTAAGTTGAGTTTTGAAAGAAACTGGGTATTTGAATGTTTGAAGCCATCGAAGAACTTTGTCGATCGCAAAGAGTCTTAATTGAATTCCGATTCAATTGAGATACTGTTTGTATCGAATTAGTTTTCGATCGCTAAATTCTGCCTTAGTCGCTAAGAAAGAAGATTTTGACCGACAAATCACTTACCATCGAGAAATCTAATTAGGATTTTCTGCGAGCGAAAAATTTAAGCGCTGAATAGACAATTTAGATGCAAATTAGATCGAGCTTAAAACTTACTATCGAAAAATAGAATTTTCGATTTCATTTTATTTCGGTCGCAAAAATTTAGCAGCGAAAAATTAATTTTTCAATACTTAATTTTTCGATCGTAAAGTTCGCCGCTTAGGATTTAATTGATCGAAAAATTTCTCGACGATCGACTTAGTTTTTCGTTGACTAATTTCTCGATAGAAAAATATCGCAGCGAAAATTTTACTTCGGATCGAAAATCACGTAGCGCTCGACAAATTTCAAATCGAAAAATTTTATTCAATCGAGGAAAATTTTTCGATAGTAAATTTACCGGAGAAATAATTTCTCGATCGTAAATTTACGCGGAATTTTTCTCGATCGTAAAATTGATCGGCTACAGTCTCACGATTCCAACTTCAACACTTAGAAGATTTTTTTTCTAAACCTTTTACACTGTAGTGAACATTAAGCAAATAAAAATTTTTTCGATCGCAAAATTAAACGGAGTTATTTCAATTGAAATCAATGCATAGGAAATCAATTTTGAAAATCAATTTTTTCGAGCGTAAAATATCTCGGCATGAACAGTGACATTTTCCACGATCAAACACTTAGAAAATTTCGAAGTTTCTTTCATGCGTTATATGTTTCATTCGAAATTACGAACATGCCATTACATTTTTCAAAATCAATTATACTATATGCATACTATACAATTTCAATTCAAAATTCATCAAACATGTCATGACATGTTACAATATTATAGTTTGATGAAATTAAATCAATTTTCGACTAAAATTAAATTTTGAACTAATGAACTTTTTATATCTTTTATGCTTCAGATGGATCGCTACCCACGATACAATCACATCTACGACCATAATTTGTACCTGAAGGTCCAGGATACAAATTTTCAACTCGATCTGACCACCTTTCGGTGTCCAGATGATATCATCATATCAATTCTGCAAGGCCACCCCATCTGGCATGCATTGACGGTCACCGCCTCGGTGCCAATGGTCTATCTCCAGCAATTCTGGGGATGCATTCAAGGAGCAGTGGAAAATGGGGCCTTCTCCTTCTCAACCGTAATTGGGACGCGGCACATTAATATGAACAAGAACCAATTCGGGATGATTCTGGACTTGCCATACAGCGCAAACTACGACGCGCTCCCATCAGACGCAGAAATGGTGCATGATTTCATGCAGATGGGATATCAACCGCAGCTCACCAAGCTAGCTCAGGTCCAGAGCAGCGGTATCCCTCATTCGTGGAAGACACTGTTCGGGATAGTGAACAAGTGTCTATCGCCCAAGCATACAGGCTTCGATAAGGGCAACAGCAACATTCTGCGGATTTTCCACGGAATCGCATTCTCCAGGAACTATGATTTCGTGCAGCTGATCTGGAATGATCTTACAGACCAGATCAGGCAAAAGGAGAATAAGAGATCCAAGAACATGCCCTACGCTCGGTGGTTTAATGTGATCATCAGGGAACTCATGGAGTTGCACGAGTCCATCCCTCGTCTACCTCCTGGAGGAAATTATCAACCATCAAGGCTCAAATTCTTCCACAATCCACGGCTCACGGACTTGGACCAACCGTCGATGCTGATTTCTTTTGAGCTGCTACGTCTCGCCGACCCCCAGGGAGACGTGTATCGAACTTACTGTCGGGAGAATCACCTCACCGAGGAGCTGATTCGAGGGCCCCCGACAGATTTTGGAGTTAGCCCTCCCCAACCGCAACACCAACCAAGCCCTGAGGACACGATGATAGATATTGTCGCTCAGGATCTTCAACGGGAGTCTCCTTTGGTCGAAGAGCAAATGCCCGACGTAGATGATACACTAATAGACGTCGTGGCTACTGAGATGGCGCTCGAGGCTCCTGAACAAGAATATCAGGTGGAGGTGCCCGTACATGTAGCGTGCTCCAAGAGCCTATTGAGGAGGTTCTATTTCAGGAGGCACAGCCCGAGGCGGAAACGGGGCACAGCTCACCACCTGAGACGACGGAACATGCCGGTGAGGAAGAAGCACGAGAATCGACACCTCACACGGCTTCCTCGTCAGACACTGAGTCTGATGAGGAGATCCAACTTATAAGACAGACTCCACGTCGACTGAGCTTTCAGATCGAGTCCCTCTTCACCGTCGTCTCCACCACGTCAGACACGCCGCTTGTCATTCCTTCTAGGGTTGAGGACCCTTCATCGCTCAATCTAGAGCCGCAGCCCACTACCACAGCGGCGGTCGGGGCCGAGGATCAGACTATCACTACCAGCCTCGACGTCGAAATGTCTGACGTACAGGTTCAATCTGAGCCTGTCACAACATCCATAGACGCGAATCTTATAGATTCAAGTCGAGGATTGGATGGAAGTCTCGAACAGTCACAACCTCAAGTGACTGCGAGCCAACCTACGGAGCCGGTGCCTGCTCAAGGGTTGACAACAGGCGACATCAGTCGACCTGGAATATCTACGACGGAGGCTTCCACACTTTTTGTGACGAACGAGCAATTCTAGGCCGCTCTCTCTGCCGCTGTACAATCCATGGAAGACAAGATCATGGAGAGAGTACTCCACGCCATCGAGACATCCCACAGAGATACCGGGAAAGCACCTGTCTCTGAAGGCCCTTCGTCACAAACCAACCTCACACCTCCACAACCCACACCCACCGACCCTTTAGCCACTTCATCCATCCTCATCAACCCATACACCATACCCATAACCGAGCTCCACAACATCCTACTCGCCCGCCTGATCGGCCTCTCCATCCGGTCGCCTCAAGAAGAGTCTCTTTATAGGCGATTGGTGGATCATCCTGAGCTACCTACTGAAACTTGCCGAGGCCAAAGCTCCCACTCAAGACGCAGACATGACGATCCTGACAATCAGGACCCTCATGAGGGGGAGAAGAGGCCACGAACATATACGAGTGGTCAAGAACAAGGCCAAGGCTCGGGCTCTGCGCAGACAAGAACTGGAGCCGGAGAAACCTCACAACCCACTACACAAACCACCGCCACCACGCACCGCACACAACCTCTAAGCCCATTCTACCAACCCACCATCAGAACGCCTCCATCGACCCCATCCACCCCACTGATTCTGACAAGCCCCTTGCTTCCAGAAGAAGAAGCAAGTGCCGCGATGCTCGTAGCCGTAGCAGCTACTCTAGCCACTCCCTCGGTCGCTCCAGACCAACCGGGCCCCTCAGGACATGGCGTCAATCCACACGAGGTTCTAGACAAATACATCTTTGAAGGACAGTGGATGACCCATTCCATGCCCGAGGAGCATCAAAGACAACGGCTTCAGGACGTTCGGAATTTCCTACAACAAGCCTCCATAGACCTCGTGATCATAGAAGACGACGAGCTTCAGGAAGGTGAAAACTACCAACAAGATATCCCAAGGCTACCAGAGTTGATCGCGCAACGAGCGGCTTCCCCCACAAGACTAACGCCAGGGACCGTTCGGATCGACACGTCGTGGGAGAACATCCAAATAGAAATCCCCTTCCTTGAAGAAGTTCGTGAAAACATTTGGAGGTCACCGGAGAGAGTTAAGAAGCCGAACGAGTTCGAGCTGAGAGGGATCTCTCACTGGGATCAGTAGAAGAGGATGACCTACCTCTGGATGCTGACCAAACTTGGACCTGATGTAAGGCTGGGGATGACTAAAGTGTTGAGAATCCCCGAGGGTCCCTGGACCCACGTTCCTAGAACGGCGGAATTTTAAAATCTTACAGAGTTTTCCGCCTATCCAAGATCGCTCGGCTACAAACACGAGAACGTATTGACATAAAGAGATAAAGGATCAGCCATGATACCTTGTTGAAATCTCTTGACGATGGCTAGCTTCGAATCCTTCGAATCCCCGAGGCGTAGTGCCCCTCTCCTACGCCAAAAGCACACGAACGGGAAGCCTTCTTTGCGCATGATCATCACGCCGGCACCTTACTAACATCGCAGCTGTTCTTGCATGTGCGGCTAGGCCAAGAACGAACTGCTTGCTGCCCCCGAGAGAGAGAGTGCGAGAGAGAAAGTGGTGAGAGGAGAAAACTCTTAGTTTTTTTTTTTTCTCTTTGGCTTGTATTTCGAAAATTTAGCTTCCACTCACTTTAGGATCTCGAAATTCTTCTTTATACCTCTTAGGATTAGCCAAAAATAGGTCAAGGTGGGTGGAGAAAAATCCTCAAACCTCCCCTTTTACCAAGTCTTCGTTTTACCAAGTAATGAATTCAAAATTTAAACTTTATATTTAATTAATTAAATATCCAATACCTTAGTTAATTAAAATATCATATTTAGTATATTTTAAATATATAATATCCAATATAAATATATTTAATAATTTTCGACATTTTATCTAATAAAAATTCGAAACTTATATATATCCGATATACATTATTTAATTCCAAGTTAAACAATATTATTTCTCTAAGAAAATAATAAAGATCTAAATCTAATTTAAATCATATACTTAATATTCAATATCAAAAATTTTATTTCAAAAATATATCGTGAGGTGAAAAGACCATTTTACCCCTCACTAGTCAAACTTAGTATTTCGGCCAATCAAGGTTTTGGCCAAGCCCCAAACTCTAATGTCACAATCTAGGACCTAGCCTTGTCTCTCTCTCTGATGATGACGTTGTATCGGTTGCCCTTTTTAAGCCCGAATCTCTTGGTTCGTCTCAACCGGCCCAGGAGGTATCTAGGAGTTAGGTATTCACCTTGCCAGCCCCGTGGTACCGAACAGATCCCAAGTTGAGTACGAATTTGATCTAATCATAATCCATGAACCGACTGTATATTTTCGTCATACGTATAAACCCTTTACGTTTGTCCCGGTCGAGTGAAAGTCATGCATAGTCAAACTTACAGAACTCGACTCTATGTCGTTTATGTCGGTGAAGTTCTGAAACTGCACTTCACGACTATCATGAGTCAGTTATATGCTCTACCAGAGACTTGGATAACTTCCCGCACATTAAACTTGCCATAGGACTTTAACCTCTAATTTAATCGAGACCGTAAATCCCGCTCCACAGTTCAACCGGCAGTCACATCAAAAAGTCAAGACCGCATTTCGCCGTTGACCCATGCCACCGGCAAGACGGGCCTAGCAAACTAGTGACAAGGTAAGACCTCAAGATCAACCCCAAGTTAACCCTTTCGGTCTAAGGTTCACGCATACTACTACAATCAATCGATCGAGGACAATCCAAGCGTGTGATCGTTCGATTACGAGTCAGTGTCCAAATACAGATAATCCCCTGATTCATCTTGTATCATTGTCATGGGCTCCCACTTCCCAAGTGAACGGTTGGCACAACCATATTGGACCCATCGATAAACAAGTCGTACGTGTCATTCCAGTCACCCTACTCGAGACTTAGACTTGTGGACTATTTTAATATTACAGTATCTCAGCTTACTGGTGCCTCTCTCTGTGCCCACAGAATCAGTAACTGAACTGCCAATATTTGGGTTTTATTAATTTGTCTTATGCACCCAGACTGCAAGGTGAAATCTTTAGACTAATTAATAATTTGCCTTTTAATTTATTCATCGAATAATTAATTAATGATGAATAAAGTCATTCCATTAATAGAAGTAATCAAATTACATCACTAAACACTACAAAACTAGCAAATTGCCCTCGTACTCCCAGTCCTCATACGGCATCTAGGGCATATACCTCAACAATCTCCCACTTGCACTAATGCCACGTGTTATCATATCTTAACCCCATTTTATCGAGGTGTCGATCGAGCACTGCCTGTGTTAGTGGCTTCGTGAACGGGTCCGCTGCATCCTCTACAGAGGCGATTTTCTGCATGGCTATTGAGCCATTTTCAACAAACCCACGCAGCACGTTGTATTTTCTCTCTATTTGGATTTACTGTGAGCACGCGGTTCCTTAGCTTGTGCAATAGCCCCGCTGTTGTCGCACCACAATGGCAGCGGGCGATCCACGATGCTAGGTACCACCTGTAGTTCCTCCAGAAACTTGCGTATCCAAACACCCTCTTTGGCAGCTTTTGAAGTTGCGATATACTCTACCTCAATGGTGGAATCCGCAGTCGTGCTTTGCTTGGAACTTTTCCAAGATACTGCCCCACCATTGAGCGTAAAGACAAAATCCGAATCTGTATATCCATCTACTTCCAATTCTCCTGGGTCATAAATCAGTATCAAGTCCTTAGTCCGTCTAAGGTACTTCAGAACTGTCTTTACTGCCGCCCAATGTTCCTTACCAGGGTTAGCCTGAAACCTACTCAATACGCCCACAGCGGAAGCTATGTCTGGTCGTGTGCAAAGCATTGCGTACATTAGGCTACCCACAGCTGAAACATAGGGGACTCCACTCATCTCTTGTCTTTGTACCTCATTCTGAGGAGACATAGCCTTTGAGAGATGAATCCCATGCCTCATAGGTAGGAACCCTTTCTTAGACTCGTCCATTTTAAACTTTTTAAGGACTTTATCTAAGTAAAGGGCCTGGGACAAGCCTATTGACCTTTTCGCCCTATCTCTAAATAGGCGAATTCCAAGAATATAGGTCGCTTCTCCGAGGTCTTTCATAGAGAATTCGTTTGAAAGCCAAGCTTTAATCTCTGAGAGCATCCCAATGTCGTTTCCTATCAAAAGGATATCATCTACATACAATACTAGAAACGACACCTTGCTCCCACTGGCCTTTCTGTAAACACAGGGCTCATCTTCATTCTTTATGAATCCATAGTTCTTAACTACTTCATCGAACCAAAGATTCCAAGTCCTTGAAGCCTGTTTCAGCCCATAAATGGACCGATTCAGTTTGCACACTTTTCGAGCATCTGCTTCTGACGTAAAACCCTTGGGCTGCTCCATATAAATTTCCTCCTGGAGGAATCCATCAGGAAAGTGATCTTTACGTCCATCTGCCAGATCTCATAGTCGTAGTGTGCTGCTATCGCAAGCATGATTCGAATCGACTTTATCATTGCGACAGGTGAGAAGGTTTCCTCATAGTCAATTCCCTCTTTCTGACTATACCCTTTCGCTACAAGCCTAGCTTTGTACGTCTCCACCTGTCCATCAGATCCAATCTTTTTCTTGTAGATCCATTTATTGCCAATTGGTCTAAAACCATTAGGCAGGTCTACAAGAGTCCAAACCTCGTTTGTGTGCATCGAGTCCATTTCGGCCTGCATAGCTTCAAGCCACTTGAGGGAGTCTGTACCAGCAATTACCTGGTCGTAGGTGACGGGATCGTCCCCGACGCATCCCTCAGTTCCAGCATCCCCATGCTCGACGTGTATCATACCATATCTCTCAGGCATATAAGATATCCTACTGGACCTACGCAATTGCGGCTGAGCCGGGTTTTCTGGAACGTCGTCCAACGACTCTGGAATAGGAGTCGATTCATCCTCTAACTCTCTTAGAGTTATTTCTCGTCCTTTACCGCCTTCGCCTACGAATTCTTGCTCCAAGAAAGTAGCGCGTAAACGACGAACACCCTGTGCTCGTCTGGGACGAAGAAGCAATACCCCATTGAGTCCTCGGGATATCCGACGAATCTTGCCATTAATGATCTTGATTCAAGCTTATCTGCCATCAACGTTTTCACAAAGGCGGGGCAACCCCAGACCCTGATGTGATTCAAACTCGCCTTACGATTATGCCAAGCCTCGTAAGGAATCTTGTCGGCAGAGCGGGTAGGTATCCTTTTAAGGATATAGGCCACTGTTTCTAAGGCATATCCCCACAAAGAAATGGAGAGATCTGTGTAACTCATCATCGACCGAATCATATCTAAAAGCGTTCGTTTTCTCCGTTCGGCCACGCCATTCAATTGCGGCGTGCCTGGCGGGGAAAACTGTATGATGATGCCATTTTCTCTAAGAAATGCATCAAACTCAGGGCTCATGTATTTACCGCCTCGATCTAACTGAACGGCTTGAATGAACTTGCCAGTTTGCTTCTCCACTAATGCTTTATACTCTTTGAACATTTCAAGAACTTCGGACTTTTGTCTCATCAAATAGACATTCCCGTAGCGGGAGAAATCGTCCGTGAACGTTATGAAGTAGCGGCAATTACCTCAAGCCAAAATTTTTATAGCCTAATTCACCCCCCCTCTTAGGCATATTTTACACTTCAAAAGGTTTTTGGGTCTGGTTATTTTTCGGGTGTTTTAATTGTTTTCGGCCTTTTCCAATTTTCGAGCCTCGTCAGTCAACTTACGGGAAAGTAAACATTTCGGTACACGAATTTCGGTATTTAAACGTTTTCGGCTCCCAAAAGTTTTCGGCACTTGAATGTTTTCGGCACATTCATGTTTTCGGGTATTTGAAGTGTTTTTCGGACCTTTTTAATTCTTGGGCCTTTCAAGTGAATTTTCGGGTCAAATGACTTTTGACATGTGAAATGTATTTTCGGGTAGCAAATTTTTCGGCGCGAGTTAAATTCAAGCTTTTGGTAAATAGTGGGGCCAAAAGAAATTTCAGGCGAGTAATTAAATTTTGAGCAGGAGAGAATTCTTGGGAAAATAATATTGGGAGTGGTGTTGCATGTCATCTGCACGACATATGCATTTCATCCGTATGAGTGGTGGTGAGCGTATCGATACTGTGACACTTTAAAGTGTCGAAGAGCGGGGTAGAATGTGACCAATGATGGTCGTCGACTCGAAGTGGAGTTTGAGGTTAGTACTAGGGCACAAGACAGGAGACGAGCGTGAGCAACTCGTCTACACATATGCATTAGAGTGCAGTCTGAGGTGAAAACCGTCGGATGTGAGACGGGCGTGAGCGACTCGTCTACTTAGATGCATTGGAGCGCAGTCTGAGGTGCAAACCAGCGGTTATTAGCGGAGGGAGCGACCTGGTAGGGGCGGCCTGGCGTGAGCGACCAGTGTATGCTACTAGCGTAGGCTACCGCTTGAGCAGGAGGAAACTGGAGAGGGTGCAACCTGGCGTGCGACCAGAGTAGGCTACCCGAGCGTGAGACCCTGACTCCATATTTATTGTATGATATACTAGTTGAAATCACTTAAATTGTTATTTGATTTCTTAGTTAAAAATTTTTATAGACTTAAAATAGTTAAGATCGTTATGATTTATTAGTTAAAAGAATTACTAAAATAGTGTATTAGTTAAAATCTGTATGGACTTAACATTAACTAAAATAATTACTTGTATTGTGTTTTAAAACTGTTGATTTATTATTAGTTAAAATATGTTTATAAAATTAAAAATAATTAAAATCATTAATTAGAATTCTGATTGATTAGTTAAACAATAATGATTAACTCATGTATTAGTTAAAAACTATTTGATAACAGACAACATAGCTAAATACCAAAATAAAGAAATTTCCCAAGCGGGTTCTTTAATATTACATCAGATCAACCTACCACCCACGCACTGACCATTACGCCACTGAGGGCCCTGACGTGATATATCGAGATACGATATGTTGTGATGAGAGGGAAGAAGTCAAGCGTGCAGTTGTTGTGAGTTATGTCGGGACGGAAATTGAGCGCACGTTGCATTCATGCATATTTGGTAGGTTAGACAAACCGCGGTATCTTTCATCTTCATGTTAAGGAAACTGATATGTAAGTCCGTTTGCCTAAGGAATCTGATAAGGGTTATACCAATCATGAAGCCATTGGTGATGGTCGTGGAAGAAGTCGAATCTAATCGAACTCTCCTTTTGTTAGCCGATTCACAGAAGGCCTATTCTATTCTGGTGTTATATTGGACACAAACTTGAAGATATTACGGATCGAGACGACGTCAACAAAATGACTCTGAAATCAGGAAAATTAGGAAGAGATTATGTAACATTGTACCCACGGAAGGCACCGAAAGAGAGGTAAGAAGCGCGAGCTTAAGGGTGTGGAGAACATTCTTCTACAGGTATAGAATGATAGAATTGGAGCTCAACATCGCACTAATTAGCCAGGCTTTGTTGAAATTGGATCAATTTCTTGTTGGAAATCGTGCACCCTTGAAACAAATGCTTGTTTGTGCGGTGGAAAGGGACACCATTGTTCTCCGTTACAGCTTGGAAGTTCGATTGCATAAATGTTGCCAAGTTGGAGGAGAAGATGGCCTTGATGATATACAACTGCTGCAATATTATTCCAAAATGAAGCTTCAAACAAAGTCATGTAAGTGAAGCTTTGTGAATTAATCTTACTGTGTGCGGACGGAGAAAAAAAAAATCGTCATTCTAGTCGGACAATCCAAACCGTGTTTCAAGTTCCATTAGGATTCAAGATTGAAATGCTTCCTCAGAAACATATCGGATTGCATAAGTCCAAAAAGTGAATAAAGAGATCCAAAAACCAAACAAAACAACGTTTTAGCCAACTGTTCGATCGCCCCATGAACTCAAATTCAAGAAGAGAAAACAGCCTCGACGAGGACGTGCTTTCTCTTAGGGTAACCCAATCCGAACATGTGGTTAAGATAAACTTTCCCTTCCTTCACCGTCGCTGCAGTAGTCAAACGATGAGTAATGCCCGAAAACTTTCCCACAACGCTAGAAGTCTCCCAATCATCTTCGCTTTGAACCAATTTCGAAGGATTTCCAGCCACGACGAGCTTTGTCGGGGATAAAAGCTCCAAACCATCGCCGAACCTCAACGAGCCTTTGACTATCTTAATGTGCTTCACTTCGTCGTTCTTTCCTATCACAACCTTGAAGAGATTTCCCGAAAAAGTGTGGATGACTAACAAGTATCCGTTTGGATGGTAAACGATCCCATTGAGACCGACTACGTTGAGGTACCATTCCTTGGGAGTGAAGAGAGGGCTTTTGATGTTGTAGAGGAACTCTCCCGAGCGCCCCACTTTCCATAGCTTGTTCTGCTTTGCATCTGTTATGTAAGAGTTGCCTTGGGCATCAACAGCTACGTCGTCTGCGAATGCTTTTTCGTCCTCTGCCATAGTTGGAAGTTATTTTAGTCGAAGAACCTCATTTTCTATTATATATACCCCTTCTCTTCTTCTGAATATTTTGCTAGATAGTATCTACGAAGTTAAAAATATCATATGATACTTCGTCCTAATCACCCAACATTTACTGCTTCAACTACAAAAACACACGAATGCTACAAATTTCAGACAGAATCAGTCAAGATCCACAAAATAAAGCTTAACAACACCAACTATTCCCATAACTATAATACATCGGTAGGTTTGACCATAGACTAGGCGTAAGATAAAGGATAGTTATTGCTTGATTATTTATGTCCCTTGTTAGGCGCAGCAGACCTACATACTATACTTCTAAGGAAATAGAGGCGTTAGTTGCAGCATACCTAACAAGACTAAGCTAACTATGGTTCCATCGATTTCTCCAACGAATGATACACGTAATGACCCAAGGTAAAGTGGAAAATATTAAAAAGGAACCTTGGATTTAGGTCAGATGCAGATAAAGAATCTGTCTTTATATGAATTTTCTTGATAAACGCACATCAGTTATTGTTCAATGCTTGATGATGATTCGATTTACTCACCTGGGCCGCCGAGCTGGGTGAGGAAAATCCGACGCCACGTGGACAAATCGTAGGCCGCAAGCGCACTGTACTTGTTGCCCATCACATCGGCGACGACCACCACAACTCGATTCCTCGGCCGGTCAACGACCAAGCCTAGAGAAGAGTTCCTACCAAGGTCGGGCTCGTTGACCACCGTGACATCCTCCAACACCGCCGAGCCTCCGCCTTCTCCAACGTTGACCACGCCGAGACCGCCGCCGAAGTAGGAGACGACGAATCGACGGCTGAGATCGTCCCACTTGGAGCACTCCCTCATCCAGCCGTCGGTTTGGTACACGTACGCGTGGGTGGCGCGTGGGGAAGTCTCCGAGTGTATGACGTATGCTATGGGCACCGCCGAGAGGAGGATGAATAGGAAGAAGAATCTAGTGGAACATAAGAAGGAAGCCATTTTATCTATCTACCTCTCTTTCTTGTGTTAAGGTTGTATAAATAGATAGATCGTCCATGTATTTATATTTTCATTTGGTGAAGAGTAGGTGGAATAGATATAGAAGCTAAGCTGTTTACTACATTACATGTGAAGAAATCGACAACCTAACATACGAGAGGGAGTTACTATTTACCGCCCCTTTTACTTGTTATCGCCCCTAAAGGGCTGAAAGACGTTTTTGCCCCTATGTTATTTAAATTAATTTAAAAAGATAAAATATAATAAAAAGTAAGAATTTGTATTTAAAATCCTTTACCACATAACACTCTTCAAATCACACATCCAAATCAGACAAAAAAACAGAGAATTTTGCAAATCGCAATGGATCGACGACAAGGAAAGGGAAAGGGGGTGCTGTAACGATTGGTAAGAAAATTGTCGTAAAATTCATTCGTACGTAGATAGATTGTCGAAAACGGGTCGAAATAGGCTGAAAAAACGGCCGATCGGACGCAAAATAGGGCGAAAAACGGCACGACCGAAGCGAAATTTCGGCCGGCTAAGTCACGACCGAAACGTGATTTCGGTCGCGACAGATCCGACCGAAATCCGATTTCGATCGTGACTTGGCAGACCGAAATCGGTTGCCGGTCGTCGAGGATCCGACCGAAATCGTGTTTCGGTCGGATCTGTCACGACCGAAATCCGATTTCGGTTGAATCCTCGGCGACCGAACTTCGATTTCGGCTGGCCGTAGTCAGACCGAAGTCGGATTTCGGTCGGGTCATGGTCCGGCCGAAATTAGGTTTCGGTCGTCAATTTTTTTCTTTTTTTTTAAATAAATATCTAATTGCAGGCCAAGGGTGGAAAGTCCCTACTCGGAGGGAGCAGCAGATCCCCCCCGTTGGAGGGATCTGGAGAGCGTCACACGAGGGCGCGCGGCGTTGATGCATCCGTTCGTAGGGAACGGAAGGATGAGAGGCGGCAGCGAGCGGCTGATTCTCATTCCGTATATGCGGATTACGATCCGCATGCGGATGAGGAGGCGCATGCGGATGAGGAGGTGCCCTACGATGCGGCATCGTTTGAGTCATCCGACGACGATGCGATACCGGTCTCCTCAGGTAATTCCCTTCTCCATTATAAACTGACTTGCGATGTCGTGTCTTAATATACGTACAAAATTTTAAATTTATTTTTGGGGTATTCGTAAAAAATAAAATAGGGAGCAAGCGCTCCAAGATCGTAGATGACGATTCCTGGAGGGTGCAGGGGCCACAGCCCGGTGGTCCAGAAGATGGCGAGGTGATCCCTAGTTACCTGGGGCACATCGCGCCCCGCATCTGGATGGGTGAGGAGGAGAGGCCCCTGCTGAAGTGCGAGCAGCGGGCGTTAGTGCTTCGGTCGCTTAAGCAGTGGTACTGCCAATTCCCGCCGGAGACGCAGAGCGAGATCGATGGCACGGGGCTTAGGCACCTCACAGATGCCATGGTGGGTCACTTGGACCAGCCTCTTTTGTGCGCTTTTGTGGAGCACTGGCACCCCGACACGAACACCTTCCACATGCCTTGGGGGGAGATGACGATCATGCTCCACGACGTCGAGCAGATCCTGGGTATCCCAATCGATGGGACAACGGTATCGGGCACACCAGACGCCGGCGACCAGCAGATCGCAGCGAGGGAGATTATGGGTGTAGCACCCGGGTCCTCGTGAATAATAGGGCCAATAAATTTGCGTGAATTTCAATTAAAACTATGTGCCTATACGGAAATTATGTGCCTATACGGATTTTATATGCTTAAATGATTATGTAAATTTGAATACATGTTTTGTGCTCATGTGACTAACTTAATTACGTGCCTACGTGTTTCAGGTGATTATATATATGTATGTATATATATGTATATATATATATATATTTGGGGTATTAGTTTCGTGTCGAATGGTGTCGGAACCATTAAGGGATTTTGGAAAAATTTGGACTAAGCTCAAAATGTAAGGCCCCAAATTACTTAGAGCCCAACTTTGATGAATGTTGAAGAGGCTAGGATTTTGGGCTAAGGTGTTGGGCTAGAAATTTAAATGAAGGCTCAAATTAATAAAGAAAAATACTAGGGACAAAATTCCCCAAATCAAGGGGATATTTTCGTCACAAGCATGTCCCATTCCCCTATTCCTGATTTAATATTCATTTAGACACTTTTAACACTTGAAAACTCCATTGACGTGAGCTAACAAAGGAAGGACGAAGGAGAAGACGAAACTTGCTCAAGTTTAGACTAGGTATAACTTCCTTCCCTTAACCCTTATATACTTTGGGCAAGAAATAGGAGTTACTAAAATATTTTAAGCTTAGAAACATGACGTGCAAGTTCTGTCCAAATTCTCATCTCGTTGAGAATATGTTTTACCCCTCTCAGTATTGATTAACATTTTTAGGAATTCCAGACACGGAAATCTGCTTAAGCCGCGTTATTAGTGAGTTTGAATTTTAGGGTTCTTGAAGGTTTAGGATGTTCATCGGGTCCTTGGTAAAAAGGGCACCTTTGATCTTTAACGATTGGTAGTCGCGAATTTAAAAAGTGTTTGTAAGTAATAAAGAGCCGTGAAATAGAAATTTGCGAACCCTAAAAAGTGGTAAACTAAGGGTTCTGCGAATTGGACCTATTTGGCGAACCCGAGCCTTGCGAATAATTGAGATTCGCGAACTCGGTATGATAGGCATTTCGTGAGTTGGTAAAGCACAAGCTACTTTGCGAATTGGGTGGCGAATCAAGATTCGCGAACCCTTAATGGGACGAGTTTGGCGAACTCGGCTTTATTGGCGAACCCATGCAACTTCTGCGAATCCACGAGATTCGCGAATCATGCAAGGTTGGCAAACTCGAGTTTTGCGAACTCATATGCTTTTTGTGGGCAGATTAGGTTGGCGAACTTCACTTGACGACTCGATGGCGGAAGAGAGTTCGCGAACTAGGCTAGTAGTTTAGTTTCACGGGTCGTGTCCATTTGGCGAGTCCATGCTAAGTCGCGAACCTATTTAATGTCTCGGTAGTTCGCGAAATATGATTCGCAAAAGTTGAGTGGATTCGCGAGTAAGGAGTGAAATGTACGTCTGCGAACTAGGTAGCCGAGATACATGTCGCGAAATGAGAAGTAGTTTGCGAACCATTTAGGTGGCGAACTCTAAGTATGCGAATTGTACGAATAGAGTAGAGAATTCCGCGAATCCGATATGATAAGCATTTCGCGAATCCATCAAGTTTGGCGAATTAAGAAATAATGTAAATAATTCCGCGAACTAGACTAAGAGCTTGGCAAACTAACTTGGCGAATTGAACCCCTTAGATAAAATCGCCTTTTGAGGAAAAATATTTTCGCACCATTTAATCAGAGAAATATTCCGATTCCAATGAGCATAGGCTCTTTCAACGCCCGATCATAATTTGCCTATCTGTGTCCTCAGGGACAATTTTCGGTATAGTTAGACGTTGCATTCGATAGAATTTTGGTACGAAAATTTACGTAGTCAACTGATATAATTTATAGACTGACTTTATAGCCAGTTCGAGTTTAAAGGATGAAATATTAGGAAATTCACCAGACCGGCTAGCAAATAGCTTATGGACGAATTTTATGAACTTCATAAAGTTCCCTAAGACAAGTGAGATGTACCAAGTTAACTAGGACTCCTAAAGATATTTATAACCAAAGAAAAATACCTAAGTCAGTAAGTAATTAATTAATTTAAAATAGTGTCCTAACGATACTATTCTATGTCTAAGGTTTGGACTTAGGAGAATACCGGGTCAGGTAGCGACTAATCCACGGACGCCAGGTAAGTAGAAATCCAACTACAACACATAACTTGCGTGTTATATGTTTTGTGTGACTATGTGCCTACGTGATTTCATGGTTACGTGGACTAATCGTAACGCCTTCGTGTGATTAGCATAAATTGCATTTATTCGCATATGCATATTCATGTGCACGCACGAACTCATGGGGAAGGGTCGTGGGACTGAGTGTGCATAATGATATGTCGCTTGTACGCGACGAGGACTTGCCGATGTGGGCAAGTGGTGTCGACTCATAGTTGAGTCAGGGGCTGTCTCCTATGCTACCAGGGCGGCGTTTTAGCGTCGTCGTACTATTATTGTATATATATATGGTTATCCTGTGGAAAGGATTTGGGCATGGCCCGTGGCGGTAAGGTGCGACCTGGAGGGTGCGACCTGAGGGTATAAGCAACACAAGGTGAGTTCCTGGTGTAGGCGACCTCAGCGTGGGCTACCAGCGTGAGCGATCGCCGGACAGTCGGGGACGACCGGGTTCATATAGCGACCTAGGGGAACGATGTGCATCCTAGGGTTCGGCCATCCAGCGTGGACCGCTGTCGTATTGTCCTCGAGGGACGTGTGCTCTTGTGGTGCATAGTGAGATTAGCCGAGGGCCCTGAGTTTTACTAGTACGAGTAGTAGGTGCATCGGAGTGGAATGCCCTTGCAAGTGTTATATGCATCGGCGCGGATCGCCCTTGCTTAGAAATTTATGCATTGGCGTGGATTGCCTTTGCGGAGGAAGGGACACGTGCATACATGCATGATTTCTGCTTACTGAGCCTCGGTGGCTCATTCTTTTATGTTATGTGTTGTAGGCGCCAGCGAGCACGGTACGTGATCGCGTTAGATGACAAGGCCAATCTTTTGGAGCTTCGCGCTGCTTTTGGGGTGGACGTGTGTGTATGGATGATGACCTGTGAGGCCGGGCGCATATGAGCCTTTTGCTGTGCCGACACACCTTCGTCCTCGTAGTTAGTCCGTGTCTGGAACTTGATGTTCGACATGTATTCTTTTGACTTGTACAGAATATCATTCAGTTATGTAAATGGAAAAAGAAAAATTTTATACGCATTTTCAGTGTACCTTACTAATCATAACTCGCTAGGCACATAGGGATGCGTTAGAATAAGCAGTCAGGAAGTCGGGTCCTGACGATGGGCATCTCCGCAGACGTGCTGAGGGGTTCTTGGAGAGGCGGTGGGGTTGCGTCGAAAGATGTGATGCAGAGGATGCAGGAGGGTCGGCCGGCGGGGTTTCATGCCATCGCTTGGTTGTGGATTCTATTGGGGTCGACGCTGTTCGTCGACAAGAGCGGGAACCGGGTGAAGCCCGACATCATGCACGAGTTCTACCGCTCGCTGCCATCTGCCAGTCATTACTCGTGGGGTTCGGCCGCTCCTGCTTACCTCTATCGCCAGCTTGGCCTCGCAAGCCGAGCGGATGTAAGGGGTTTAGCTGGGTGCCTGTCGTTACTACAGGAGTGGATCTACGAGTACTTCCCATGCTTCTGCCCACACCGTCTACCCCATCATGTGGAGCCTGGTCAGGCACGATCACGCATGTGGTCTGTATCTCAATACGAGCGGACGGTCCACCGTTTGATTGAGATCCGCCGTCAGCTAGACATGATGACTGCGAGCGAGGTATATTAACAATTTATATTCTTCTGTGCCTGTCATTATGTAAAAACTGTGAATTGTTATCAGGTTGCTTGGTTGCCGTACGGTCCCGATCCAGCGGCGCAGCACATGAGGACTCTTTTCGTAGGCTGGGTTTGATATCGCGATATCGTTGAGCCCTACGTACCCTCGAGAGTGTTGCGCCAGTTTGGTTATGTGCAGCACATCCCGCCGCCGATGAGTCCGCCACAGAAGGCGGTCATGCCAGCAAACCCGTCGAGGTATAAGGTGCACCATTCTGGCGATGTAGCAGAATTTGCTTGGCGGCAGTTCCCGTATGCGTACATCCTCAACCTCTCGTACATCAACCGGGCGTCCGCAGAGTACCTTGATGAGACCGTCGAAGGGTACATGGACTGGTATGAGCGACATTCTCATCCTCGTCTGTTTTCGTCGGAGTCGGGATCCTCATCGGGCGGCATACCACCACATCCTTATAACTAACTATATGCGGATGGATGACTGATGTTACGTGGTACTGCAAGCGGCTGTGGAAGAAGTTGGATTCACCTATACAAAGCATTTTACAGGATTAGAGGTGCATCCATGTTCGTAAGAATTTAGGAGTGAAAGATAGTAGTACCTGTCTCCGTAGTGGAAGTACGAGATCGCTTCGCAGACGAAGAAGACGTACGGCCATGACTGCTACGACCCTGGCTGCTACGACTAGTACTGCTGCGCCCTCCGCTGCGTCCCCCTCTTGGGCTTGCGTACTGCCAAGCACTTCGATCACGCTTCGTGGAGTCTATTTTCTTTGGCCGACCTTTTACAGACGTCTTAACAACAGGCTCATTCCACTATTGGGCCTCGGGATAGAGATGTTCGTGAACTACTCGATGGAGGCCACGCATAACAGCGGGATCGCGACCTTCTGCCTCACGCACGAGGTCGTATAATCTCTGTAATTATATATATATTGGATCGTCGCGTTATCTTCTGCGTGTCGAGCCCTCATCTCTGACAGGATATGAGCTGGTTTCGCTTGCGCAGCAGTCATTTCCTCTACGACCTTCTTTGCCTGGCTGCTTAACCCACTCGTCTGGCGGTGTCCCTCGGGATACTGTATCAGAGGGTGATTGTGTATGGAATTCTCACGTGCGCCCGTACGAATGTAACATTCCCTAGTAGCTGGATCCTGCTGGGCTATGACTACAAACAGACACCTGCACTTGTTAGACTTCGACCGCCTCTCCAATTCATCCTCCTTGACTCTATAACGTTCTCCGCGAGAACATCTAATCAATTTTTTCGTACCGCATTTCTTATGCGACGAAATAATAACCTCGAAACTAAGAGCAATAGCGACGCCTTTCGCCCAGTTAATGGCTTCCACGCCGGTCGGAAATCGTCCTCCTTCGCGGAAATGCTCACTGTAGTTTATCCCATCGCCCAAGGAATCCTCCGGGATATAAACTTCCCTCTCCAAGTCTGGAAAAAAAATATTTCAGAGCCAAAACGGAATTTCGGCGCCTCTAAGAGGCGACCGAACAGAGATTTCGGCCACCTCCGAAGGAGCCGAAATGTGATCTCGGCCGCAACCGTCCCAGCCGAATGGAAATTTCGGCTCTGACAGCCATGGCCGAGCAAAAATTTCGCCCACCTCAGAGGGTGACCGAAATGTTTTTTCGGCTGTCACAAGGAGTGGCCGAAATTGTTGTTCGGTCACCCCTTGTGTGGGCTGAAATTCTACTTCGGTCGGGCCGAATTTTTCGATCGAATCCGATCGATGTTCGAGAATTCACGTCCATACGAACGAAATTTACGAGAATTTGCTTACCATCCGTGCCAATAGACCCTTTCTTTTGACCTTTCCCTTTCCCAAATAGACGATTCATTGCGATTTGATTTTATTTTTGTTATGTTTTACTCTGATTTGGATGTGTGATTGCGATATCAAAAGTGTTGTATGGAAAAGGACTTTAAATAGAAATTTAAATTCAAAAGGGTAAAATCGTCTTTTTTCAGCCCTTTAGGGGGCGGTGACTAGGAAAAAGGGGGCGGTGAATAGCAATCCAGCATATGAAATGAGATACTATGTGGCTCGAGGGTTTTGGATCGTTTTCCTCGGCTGTTGAAGTTTAGTAGTAAAGAATTATTGAGTGCGTGATGCGCGATGGTCCTTTGTTTAATACTCCCTCGATTTTATTTACATGTCGTTTAAGGTTTTTTCACTTATACTAAGAAATAAAATAAAATGTCTAATATACCCCTAATTGATATGCTTAAGCCTATTTAACATATTCCATTTAATAATTGTTTGATCATTTATTTTTCACATCTCACGTTTCTATTTGTTTTCTAATAAGAATATGAGGAGTCATTTCTCTTCACCATAATGTCGATCATCACAAGTATTTTCACCAAAAAAAAGTTGAACTAAGAGTTAAAATTTCTTATAGTGATTTCATCTCAAATTTTCAGTTTACCATGGCAATAGACGTGTAACATGAAGAATTTTAATTTTAATGAGAGTAAATATACTTATTGGAAGTTGTAATATTGAAAATCATAAGAAAGGATAAAACTAGAAATATGATAAATATTTGTATTGAAATACGTAAAACGACAACTAATTAGAAACAAAATTAGAGAGCTAAACGACATGTAAATAAAATCGGAGGGAGTATTTTATTGACATCTTGCATAAGATAGATTGTCCAATTAAATGATCATTTGTCATATTTGAAAAGCGAGTTTGATCGAATATTCCAATTATTGTAGAAATTCGGGCCGGGCCTCCGGTAATTTATCCGTCATCGAGCCCACGCACACACGCCACACATGAGGAGGGGTCCCAGTATAAGCTTGATGGGGTCCTTCCTAAAACCAATTGGTGATAAGAGGAGTGACCCATCAAGCTTATAAACCATTTATTTTTCTTTGTATTTTTCGGTGTGGGACTATCTCTCCTCACACTTGACTTCTCAACACTCTCCCCTCACGTGTGAGCCCATTTCTTTTAATCGAACGGAATGCCATTCTTTTCGAACCCGCCGTATATTTAATTGAGTCGGATCTTCCCGCTCTGATAACATGTAGAAATTCGGGCCGGGCCTCCGGTAATTTATCCGTCATCGAGGCCCGCGCACACACGCCACACATGAGGAGGGGTCCCAGTATAAGCTTGATGGGGTTCCTTCCTAAAACCAATTGGTCATAAGAGGAGTGACCCATCAAACTTATAAACCATTTATTTTTCTTTGTATTTTTCGGTGTGGGACTATCTCTCCTCACACGTGAGTTCTCAACAAATTTTACATTTATTTACTTCATCATTTCCCATGACTATCCAAACCAATTAAGAGGGCAGTCGCCGAAATTAGAATGATTGTTATACTTGCCGAAATAGCGTCATAAATGAGTCATGAAAATTAAGACATTCTATTTCAAAACAAGTGAGGGGACAACGAATTGAGCTCGGAAGAATTATTTATTTTCAGGAATCAAGCTCGGAGGAATTATGTATTTTCAACATGGAACTGGAGCTTGAGCTCCAAGATAAAACCTGTCTCGTGTTACTTGTCGAGCTTAATGAAATTAAAGAATAAAATAAAATGAATAATGATTTGTTTCGGAAAAAAAAAACCCAAGGGAGCTCAGCCTCTGTTAGATGCAGACTTCTGCCTCTGTAGCATGGTTTGAATAAGGAGTGAGCAAAAAAATCCGAAAACCAAATTTTGATCCGCATCTGATTTTAAAATATCGAAAAGTCAGATATTCGGTTTATAAAACCGGATTGGATATCCGATCCGATTTAGTTTACAATAAACAGGATCGGATCCGGATAGTCGGTGGACGAAAATCCGAATATCCGGTATCCGGATTTAGGTTTAGCAAAAAAAGTGGACCGAAGCAATAAAAGGGTAATAGAGGCCTATAAGAGAGAAAATTAAGTCCAAAGGGAAGCAGTCAAAAAATAAAAACTATGGAGAAACCCAATAGCATTTTGATTGGGGCAACCATCGAGATCGTCGCCTCCACAAATCCCTCTTGTTTGGACTGTTTTCATGTATTAAAGCAACTAGAATCTTTATTTAACACTTGACCTTGTTCCTAAGAATGTGATTTTCTTCAAAATAGCTTGTTTGAACAATTTCTATTTTCTCATAATCCATGCGCAAATATAGAGCTCGAATACTCAAATGCTCGAACACGCCCAATTTCTGAATTTCAGCTTATGTTAGTTATGTTAATGCTGAATATTATCGTTGACTGTAATGATGTGATGACTTATTACGATCTCTGGTTAGTTCGCACGCTGTGTGTAGAAGAAAATTAGCAAAGTCTTTGAGAACTCTTTTTGAAATCTGTTTAGAACTCCCAAGCGTGGAATACGACACAAAGTTTCGAGAAATATTGTTGCAATCAATTACAAAAGAATAATTTCAGTTTATTAAAAATCTGATGCTGATATCCGATTTAAATATCCGAATAAGGGGATATTCAATTGTTGGATATCCGATTAAAACCGAACGGATGCAGGATCTCATATTTAGATATCCGAATATCCGAAAATACGGATATCCTCTTTTGCTCACCGCTAGTTTGAATTGTGGGGGCTCTCGATATATTTTCAGTCCTTATGCTCTTCTCGATATGGTTTCTGCAAGACGAACACGTGAACTTATGGAAGCGCTGCTAGCACGCCACCACTCTGGCACTCAAGTCAGTTACTTTCTTTCGAGTTCACGATACTTCCCGAGTAGATTATTTCGTTTAGTTACCTACCACCCTTCTCTTGCACTCCACAGCTGCAGTAGACCCACTCCTAGAGTTTTTATATTATATGTTTTTCTCTCTCATAATTATCAAAATCATATATTTCTTTTGTGTTTAAACACTCAGTTTAATGATATCTATATGTTTAATAATATTTATGGTGTTTAAACACTTAGTGGGAGAAGGTGTAACGATTTTTCCTATGTTGGACACAATTTGGAATAGAGGATCTCAAATCAATCCGTTGCATGCTAAATCATTATTTTCCAAAAGAAAACATAGACAAGACTAGGGAATAATGAACCCAAGCCCCACAAACAATTCCAAAATAGTCATTACTGTCCAAATAGGAATCTATAAAAATATAAATTGTATTAGTTAGCTGTTGTCTTTTCCATTGCTTTATTTGTTCCTGATTTTATTCCATAAATTAGGGAAGGAATCACTCCTAGAATCACTGCAGTTAGTGCTGTAAACTTTTATATATTGTACCTCAATAGAATAGAAAAATTATTCCCTCAAATCATCTTTTTCAAGTTGGTATCAGAGCATCTCGTTATTTACCTCTGCATAATTTATTCAGCACCTTTTTCCTTTAAGCCAGAACCATGTATGAAAATTCCAGAGAAACACGCCCAAAACAGATTCTGACTCACATCCCGTCCATGTTACCACCAACAAGCTGAATGGCGACAACTTCCTGAGACGATCCCAATCAGTGATGATGATCCGAGGCCGAGGAAAGATGGGTTACTTAACGGGTGAAGAGAAGGCTCCATTGGGGAAAGACCCAATGTACGATACATGGGATGCTGAAAATTCTATGGTAGTGACATGGCTAGTAATCTCCATGGAAGAAGATATCGGCGCAAATTATATGTGTTTCCCTATGGCGCATGAGTTATAGGCGAATGTAAATCAAATGTACTCTGATTTAGGAAATCAGTCCCAGATCTATAAGTTTGACTCTCAAACTTGGTGAATTGGTGCAAGGCAAAGAAACTATTACCAAGTACTTCAACTACTTGAATAGACAGTGGCAAGACCTAGATCTTCTCGATGCTTGTAACGACCCTCACTTTCTAATAAATAGTTTGGCGGATTTTCGCAACGTGAGTCGCGAAAGACCCGTCTAACAAAAAACCTTTTATTTTAAAAAAAACATAATATGTTACAAGCACACACATGATTCGCACACGTCGTATAATACAAAGTCATAGTCCATTATTTTATTTTACAAAGTCTATAAGCCCGACACACGACAAACCCTAAATGTCGCTCCACAGGTCGCATCCATGTACTGCCCTGCCCTCAAAAGTCCGTGGACACCGCCATCAGCCCGCCTCAATCGCGACGCTGATCACCGCCGGACTCAAACGTACCTACAACATGTAAACTGAGCTCCTTGCCCAGTAGGTGAAAATTAGGGTTGTCAATGGGGCGGGGATTCCCCGTCCCCGCGGGGATCCGGCCCGAATAGGACGGGGAATCCCCGCTATTCTATCCCCGCGGGGCGGGGACGGGGGAATATTTTTCCCCGCGGATATCCCCGCCCCGTTCCCCGCCCCGTCCCCGAAATTAAAATAATTATTATTATATTCAATTAATATTATTATAAGATAAATAATAAGAAAATATACTTTGAATAATATTAAAATAATATAAATATGATTAAAATATAGTTTAAATAATTTAATTAATATTAAAATATAGTTTAAATAATATTAAAATAATATAAATTGAATTTTTTTTAAAATATTGACGGGGCGGGTGCCTCGCGGGGCGGGGACGGTGATTAGATTCCCGCCCCGAACCCGCCCCGTTGACAACCCTAGTGAAAATATGCATGATGCAAGTGTACACTCAACCCGTATCCCAACACCTCACAAATGCACGCTCGACGCGACTCTACTGGTCTCAACACTAACACCTCTCAACACCCCACACTACTCGACACTAAGTACATTTCTAATATCCCACTCAGGTCCCGTTAGAATAGGTTCCCACTCAGGTCACGTTAGAATAGGTTCCCATTCAGGTCTTGTTAGAGTGGGTGGCTACTCAGGTCTCGTTAGAGTCGTATATCTCGCTCAGGTCTCGTTAGAACGGGTAAGCTACGCAGGTCTCGTTAGAGTTGCCCTATACTCGAAATGTCCTATAATGTCGCAACACATCCCATCACTCGACCCCTCGTATGCTCGGGCGGCCAACATAGGTCACGTTAGAGTTAGCACACCACCCGAGTTTTCCCTCTGCTCTACGCATCAACCCTCACAGGTAACTCGCTCTTTCTACCCCGCTCACCGATACACCAAACTATCGTAATAGTACTCAACACTCACACTGATTTAGTATGCAAGTGTAGTGCAAATGACATGTACATAAGACGTGCAAAATATTTAATACATGAAAAGCACGTAATTCATCGCATCACCTAAAAATACACAAAATAATATATCACATAAAATTTCACATAATGTTTACGCGTCGTAGGTGACTTTTACCTACCTTTCATCCTTGATTACTTAGCTTACTGTTCTGTAAATCTCCTAACCCTTGACCCTTAAATACGAAAATGTTACATGTTAGTTCGGTGATATAATTAAAATCTTTGAGCGTAAGTGTTATAAAATTATGTTTCGAAATTAGCATAGCTTCGTATTTTCGGAAACCCTGGTTTCAAAATTCCTACAATTAGAAAATCATGCACTTAAGTTTCGAACATGCTTGAATTATAAGTTAAACGTAGTTTCGAAACTCTTGAAAATGAAATGTTTCGAAATTCTTTAAGCTAGAAATTTCCATTTCGCCCAAATGATGTTTTCGAAACCTAATTTCGAAATAGGTTTCGAAACTCATCCAAGCATCTTTCGAAATTCTACTTTCATTTCGAAAATCACACACCAAAACTTTATCTAACATTTCGAAACTCTTATCTAACCCTTTCTTTCGAAAATCAACCTTACAAAATCATAACTTTCGAAAATCACATTTGAATCATATAAAAACGTTTGAAACTCTTAATCAGGATAATTCCTATGCTAGGAAAGTGGTACACCCTAAAACATCAAAACCTTAAGAATACCATATATATGACAAGTAGCTTATGTATCCCTTGAAATTAAGTAAATTTTTAGACTATTCTTTTCTTTACACCAAATTGTCCATGTCATTCTAATATTTAAAACTTAAATACTTCTTGTAAATAATGGTTTAATGCTTAAGGTATTTACTAAAAATCATCAATCGTAAGAGATGCCAAGTAAAGTAGGTAGACATGTCATTTTTCCTATTTGATTAAGTAATGGAACTCGTCCCTTACACCAAAATTTAATTGTCAATAGTGATCTTATCCTTATCACTTATTTTTATTAACAATATAACATACTTGGGCCATCGTCACAACTTGAATGTTAGTTGTCAAGTTGTCATATATAATACGCAAAATAAAGTTGGAGATTGAACTTGATTTTGCCAAATCACACCAAGAAAAGAAAATCGTCTCTTTCACCTAATATTTAATTGATCTCTACTTACTTCTTTATCATTTAGCTAACTATAATTGCTAATACAATAAATATTTATGGATGGGTGTAATGCGAAAACTTTGCTAAAGTTTATCCCTTTTTGGCGAAAACTCCATCTCACACAATAATTTTTGTTTAATCATTATACTTAAGTTAACTAACAAAGAAGATGTAACGAGACTTTTTGGTTAAGAGCAAGTAAATGTCATTCTCAAAGTTTAATATTTTGTTGATTTCCGTTAACCCCTTTGTCTTTTAGTCACATAATTATACGCATATAGGTATAAAGTATCCAAAATAACTCCAAACTTTGACGTGTATATAAATGCATCAATGACAAGGACTTTTAATCTCATGCTTTATATTCTCTACTCTAAATATCGTTCACCAATTTATTATAATCTAGTGTTTATCCTCTCCACAATGTTTGTTATTAATTCAGATTCCCGGGTTTTCCTTAAAATTAATTTCAAAAAATTTAATCTTGACAATTACTTTACTAGTTGTACTATAATAAGTATTGTAACCCCGTTTAAATTTTTACGGGTATTACATTCTCCCTCCCTTAAAAGAATTTCGCCCCGAAATTGGGCCGATTGGAATAACGCGGGGTTTCTACTCTTAGTATACTCTCAAGGAGGTTCGGAAATTTTTTTTCTGCAAATCTCGTATTCGATTATGCGATTGAATTTTTTATCCCTTCCTAACGTGATAGGGTTTTATTCCTACCACGCTTCCGCTGCACTACTCTGACAATTCGTATATTTTATTTTATTTAGTTATTTATTTATTTATTTATTTATTTTCCTATCCCTAGGCTTTTCAAATCTCTATAAAGATAGGATTTATTCCTACCTTCATCAGATATTCGGCCAGCACATCCGTATGTGCGACCCAAAAATCAATTGGCACAATAATATGCTTTAATTGTTTAACATACCAGTCATCCCTGGTGGGTTCAATTCTTCCTCCTCGTTTGTTAAAGTAAACACACGTGCCGGTACGAATGGAGGCTGTACTGGCACTTGGGTTTGATTTCCGCTGACAATTTCTCGCAAGATGTCCTAGTTTTCCACACTTAAATATCGAGGGTTAAAATTAGGTCTTGCTCTGAAACAAACACCCGCATGGTATCGTCCGCATTTCTGGCAGTGAGGATTGACATTTGGAGATCGATTTGGGAAATTAGTCGCGTCCTGGTTTGGCCTCGGTCACCAGTTTTGCTGCCTTTGGCGGATGTTCTGATTGTTGTTGGGCCCCTTATCAAAATTCTGGCGCTTCTTATTAGCCTCCCGTTCTAGCTGGCTCTCCGCCTTTCTCTTTTCCTCGTGGGCCCTTGAAATTTGAGCCTCTGCCTGCTCCGCGATGAGTGCTCGTTCAACCACCTGGGCAAATGCCAGTTCTCGTGTTCCCACCATGCTGACATCTCGGTAGATCTCAGGTTTAAGATCTACTTGAAAGCGCTCCACCTTTAATGCATTCGTCGCCACCATGTGCGGCGCAAAGCGCGACAGCTCCTCAAACTTGGGAATATATTCCGCAATAGTTTGCTCACCTTGCTTCAGATTTATGAACTCGTTCATTTTTCGACTTCGGTCATGGGTGCTGAAGTATTTCCCACGGAATAATTCTCGGAATCTCTCCCACGGCATAGTCCTTGGGTCCTCCAAGACTTTGATGGTATCCCACCAAAACCTTGCATTCCCCCGGAGCATAGAAACGGCACACAACACCTGTTCATTCTCCGGAACCCGACCATACAAGAACATATCCTCTATGGTGGGCAACCAGTCATCAGCCAAAGTAGGATCAATGGCGTCCTCAAAGGTCGGACGGTTCAATTTCCGGAACCGTTCCCCTATTATTTCTACACGTTCGGGTGGCGGGGTAGGATGTTGCTCAGATGAGTTACGGTGATTGATCAACTCGTTGATCTGATCCGACTGACGTTGGATCAGTTCAATAAGGCGCAAGATCGTGGAATCTCGTTCAGTTATGGGTGACTTAGATGCAACTCCACGACTCGACTCTCCATTGTTTTCTCTACGTCCCCTCGTCATTTTAGCCTACTATCCACAATAATTCATGCAAACAGATATAGTACTATTATTTAATAAAGCCACAACTTTAAAACTTACAGGCAAGGCTGATCCTCCAGGCTTTTGAGCGGCAGTACATGGGCAGTCTACAGAATCTATATCCTACGCTCTGATACCAACTGTAACGACCCTCACTTTCTAATAAATAGTTTGGCGGATTTTCACAACGTGAGTCGCGGAAGACCCGTCTAACAAAAAACCTTTTATTTAAAAAAAAACATAATATGTTACCAGCACACACATGATTCGCACATGTCATATAATACAAAGTCATAGTCCATTATTTTTATTTTACAAAGGCTATAAGCCCGACACACGACAAACCCTAAATGTCGCTCCACAGGTCGCATCCATGTACTGCCCTGCCCTCAAAAGTCCGTGGAGCACCGCCATCAGCCCGCCTCAATCGCGACGCTGATCACCGCCGGACTCAAACGTACCTACAACATGTAAACTGAGCTCCTTGCCCAGTAGGTGAAAATATGCATGATGCAAGTGTACACTCAACCCGTATCCCAACACCTCACAAATGCACGCTCGACTCGACTCTACTGGTCTCAACACTAACACCTCTCAACACCCCACACTACTCGACACTAAGTACATTTCTAATATCCCACTCAGGTCTCGTTAGAATAGGTTCCCACTCAGGTCACGTTAGAATAGGTTCCCATTCAGGTCTCACTAGAGTGGGTGGCTACTCAGGTCTCGTTAGAGTCGCATATCTCGCTCAGGTCTCGTTAGAACGGGTAAGCTACGCAGGTCTCGTTAGAGTTGCCCTATACTCGAAATGTCCTATAATGTCGCAACACATCCCATCACTCGACCCCTCGTATGCTCGGGCGGCCAACATAGGTCACGTTAGAGTTAGCACACCACCCGAGTTTTCCCTCTGCTCTACGCATCAACCCTCACAGGTAACTCGCTCTTTCTACCCCCGCTCACCGATACACCAAACTATCGTAATAGTACTCAACACTCACACTGATTTAGTATGCAAGTGTAGTGCAAATGACATGTACATAAGACGTGCAAAATATTTAATACATGAAAAGCACGTAATTCATCGCATCACCTAAAAATACACAAAATAATATATCACATAAAATTTCACATAATGTTTACGCGTCGTAGGTGACTTTTACCTACCTTTCATCCTTGATTACTTAGCTTACTGTTCTGTAAATCTCCTAACCCTTGACCCTTAAATACGAAAATGTTACAGTTAGTTCGGTGATATAATTAAAATCTTTGAGCGTAAGTGTTATAAAATTATGTTTCGAAATTAGCATAGCTTCGTATTTTCGGAAACCCTTGTTTCAAAATTCCTACAATTAGAAAATCATGCACTTAAGTTTCGAACATGCTTGAATTATAAGTTAAATGTAGTTTCGAAACTCTTGAAAATGAAATGTTTCGAAATTCTTTAAGCTAGAAATTTCCATTTCGCCCAAATGATGTTTTCGAAACCTAATTTCGAAATAGGTTTCGAAACTCATCCAAGCATCTTTCGAAATTCTACTTTCATTTCGAAAATCACACACCAAAACTTTATCTAACATTTCGAAACTCTTATCTAACCCTTTCTTTCGAAAATCAACCTTATAAAATCATAACTTTCGAAAATCACATTTGAATCATATAAAAACATTTGAAACTCTTAATCAGGATAATTCCTATGCTAGGAAAGTGGTACACCCTAAAACATCAAAACCTTAAGAATACCATATATATGACAAGTAGCTTATGTATCCCTTGAAATTAAGTAAATTTTTAGACTATTCTTTTCTTTACACCAAATTGTCCATGTCATTCTAATATTTAAAACTTAAATACTTCTTGTAAATAATGGTTTAATGCTTAAGGTATTTACTAAAAATCATCAATCGTAAGAGATGCCAAGTAAAGTAGGTAGACATGTCATTTTTCCTATTTGATTAAGTAATGGAATTCGTCCCTTACACCAAAATTTAATTGTCAATAGTGATCTTATCCTTATCACTTATTTTTATTAACAATATAACAATACTTGGGCCATCATCACAACTTGAATGTTAGTTGTCAAGTTGTCATATATAATACGCAAAATAAAGTTGGAGATTGAACTTGATTTTGCCAAATCACACCAAGAAAAGAAAATCGTCTCTTTCACCTAATATTTAATTGATCTCTACTTACTTCTTTATCATTTAGCTAACTATAATTGCTAATACAATAAATATTTATGGATGGGTGTAATGCGAAAACTTTGCTAAAGTTTATCCCTTTTTGGCGAAAACTCCATCTCACACAATAATTTTTGTTTAATCATTATACTTAAGTTAACTAACAAAGAAGATGTAACGAGACTTTTTGGTTAAGAGCAAGTAAATGTCATTCTCAAAGTTTAATATTTTGTTGATTTCCGTTAACCCCTTTGTCTTTTAGTCACATAATTATACGCATATAGGTATAAAGTATCCAAAATAACTCCAAACTTTGACGTGTATATAAATGCATCAATGACAAGGACTTTTAATCTCATGCTTTATATTCTCTACTCTAAATATCGTTCACCAATTTATTATAATCTAGTGTTTATCCTCTCCACAATGTTTGTTATTAATTCAGATTCCCGGGTTTTCCTTAAAATTAATTTCAAAAAATTTAATCTTGACAATTACTTTACTAGTTGTACTATAATAAGTATTGTAACCCCGTTTAAATTTTTACGGGTATTACATTCTCCCTCCCTTAAAAGAATTTCGCCCCGAAATTGGGCCGATTGGAATAACGCGGGGTTTCTACTCTTAGTATACTCTCAAGGAGGTTCGGAAATTTTTTTTCTGCAAATCTCGTATTCGATTATGCGATTGAATTTTTTATCCCTTCCTAACGTGATAGGGTTTTATTCCTACCACGCTTCCGCTGCACTACTCTGACAATTCGTATATTTTATTTTATTTAGTTTTTATTTATTTATTTATTTAATTTCCTATCCCTAGGCTTTTCAAATCTCTATAAAGATAGGATTTATTCCTACCTTCATCAGATATTCGGCCAGCACATCCGTATGTGCGACCCAAAAATCAATTGGCACAATAGTATGCTTTAATTGTTTAACATACCAGTCATCCCTGGTGGGTTCAATTCTTCCTCCTCGTTTGTTAAAGTAAACACACGTGCCGGTACGAATGGAGGCTGTACTGGCACTTGGGTTTGATTTCCGCTGACAATTTCTCGCAAGATGTCCTAGTTTTCCACACTTAAATATCGAGGGTTAAAATTAGGTCTTGCTCTGAAACAAACACCCGCATGGTATCGTCCGCATTTCTGGCAGTGAGGATTGACATTTGGAGATCGATTTGGGAAATTAGTCGCGTCCTGGTTTGGCCTCGGTCGCCAGTTTTGCTGCCTTTGGCGGATGTTCTGATTGTTGTTGGGCCCCTTATCAAAATTCTGGCGCTTCTTATTAGCCTCCCGTTCTAGCTGGCTCTCCGCCTTTCTCTTTTCCTCGTGGGCCCTTGAAATTTGAGCCTCTGCCTGCTCCGCGATGAGTGCTCGTTCAACCACCTGGGCAAATGCCAGCTCTCGTGTTCCCACCATGCTGACATCTCGGTAGATCTCAGGTTTAAGATCTACTTGAAAGCGCTCCACCTTTAATGCATTCGTCGCCACCATGTGCGGCGCAAAGCGCGACAGCTCCTCAAACTTGGGAATATATTCCGCAATAGTTTGCTCACCTTGCTTCAGATTTATGAACTCGTTCATTTTTCGACTTCGGTCATGGGTGCTGAAGTATTTCCCACGGAATAATTCTCGGAATCTCTCCCACGGCATAGTCCTTGGGTCCTCCAAGACTTTGATGGTATCCCACCAAAACCTTGCATTCCCCCGGAGCATAGAAACGGCACACAACACCTGTTCATTCTCCGGAACCCGACCATACAAGAACATATCCTCTATGGTGGGCAACCAGTCATCAGCCAAAGTAGGATCAATGGCGTCCTCAAAGGTCGGACGGTTCAATTTCCGGAACCGTTCCCCTATTATTTCTACACGTTCGGGTGGCGGGGTAGGATGTTGCTCAGATGAGTTACGGTGATTGATCAACTCGTTGATCTGATCCGACTGACGTTGGATCAGTTCAATAAGGCGCAAGATCGTGGAATCTCGTTCAGTTATGGGTGACTTAGATGCAACTCCACGACTCGACTCTCCATTGTTTTCTCTACGTCCCCTCGTCATTTTAGCCTACTATCCACAATAATTCATGCAAACAGATATAGTACTATTATTTAATAAAGCCACAACTTTAAAACTTACAGGCAAGGCTGATCCTCCAGGCTTTTGAGCGGCAGTACATGGGCAGTCTACAGAATCTATATCCTACGCTCTGATACCAACTGTAACGACCCTCACTTTCTAATAAATAGTTTGGCGGATTTTCACAACGTGAGTCGCGGAAGACCCGTCTAACAAAAAACCTTTTATTTAAAAAAAACATAATATGTTACCAGCAAACACATGATTCGCACATGTCATATAATACAAAGTCATAGTCCATTATTTTTATTTTACAAAGGCTATAAGCCCGACACACGACAAACCCTAAATGTCGCTCCACAGGTCGCATCCATGTACTGCCCTGCCCTCAAAAGTCCGTGGAGCACCGCCATCAGCCCGCCTCAATCGCGACGCTGATCACCGCCGGACTCAAACGTACCTACAACATGTAAACTGAGCTCCTTGCCCAGTAGGTGAAAATATGCATGATGCAAGTGTACACTCAACCCGTATCCCAACACCTCACAAATGCACGCTCGACTCGACTCTACTGGTCTCAACACTAACACCTCTCAACACCCCACACTACTCGACACTAAGTACATTTCTAATATCCCACTCAGGTCTCGTTAGAATAGGTTCCCACTCAGGTCACGTTAGAATAGGTTCCCATTCAGGTCTCATTAGAGTGGGTGGCTACTCAGGTCTCGTTAGAGTCGTATATCTCGCTCAGGTCTCGTTAGAATGGGTAAGCTACGCAGGTCTCGTTAGAGTTGCCCTATACTCGAAATGTCCTATAATGTCGCAACACATCCCATCACTCGACCCCTCGTATGCTCGGGCGGCCAACATAGGTCACGTTAGAGTTAGCACACCACCCGAGTTTTCCCTCTGCTCTACGCATCAACCCTCACAGGTAACTCGCTCTTTCTACCCCGCTCACCGATACACCAAACTATCGTAATAGTACTTACTCACACTGATTTATTATGCAAGTGTAGTGCAAATGACATGTACATAAGACGTGCAAAATATTTAATACATGAAAAGCACGTAATTCATCGCATCACCTAAACCAGGTCTTCTACAGTCGTTGACAAAAGGTCAACTTTCATCGACGGGAACTTCCTCATCTGAAGGCAATTCTGGCGAACTGGATCGCGATCTGCTCTTCGAGTACTTCTATCCAGTCCCCAAGACTCCCGTCGCCACCACTCAACCTACCGCTGCACCCACTCCACTTACAAACCGGCTATTCGGCGATGATGTCATCCCTCCAAACTTGGATGATCTCAATCTCAACGAAGACGACATTTTACCCAACCATGGGAACATTGCTAATCCTGATACCGAACCCTCTCAATCTACTACGGTTGAGATCTCCTCTTCGGACACCGGACCCCAATCTAATGAACCTCCACTCGACACAAATACGGCTAGCTCCTCACAGACTAATGTACCACTTGGGCTCGCTCTCATCCTACGGATCAGATTATTGGGATCCCACATCCGGTGTTTCGACACGTTCGGCTACGATGAATGAAAGCCTGTTCGCTTGCTATCTTAGTCAAGCCGAACCATCACGAGTAGCTGAAGCTCTCAATGATCCTGATTGGCTGATTGCAATGCAGGAGGAAATAAATCAGTTCGAACGTTTACAAGTTTGGGAACTCGTACCACGCCCTCACAACAGATCCATTACGCCACGAAGTGGATCTTCAAGAACAAAAAGAATAAAGACGGTGTTGTCATCCGCAATAAAGCAAGACTTGTGGCTAAGGGGTACAATCAACAAGAAGGCATCGATTACGATGAAACTTTCACCCCCGTTGCCAGGATCGAAGCTATACGAATCTTTCTTGCCTTTGCTGCTCACAAGAACTTCAAAGTCTACCAAATGGACGTGAAGACTGCATTTCTTGTAGGACCCCAGTCCCCGCAAGCTAGGTCGGCCAATAAATTATGTATGCGAACTAAGTGATATGTGTTTATTTGCATACATGATTTATGTTTATTTGATCTTACGATTTTCGTTCCTACGTGTTACGTGAATTTCGTGCAAATACATGACAATAATATGTGCCCACGATGACCCGAGTTCATGAGAGGGATTTTCGAAAATAATCAAGAAGGAAAAACTAAATGGTTAAGAGTAGGCTAGAATTCACTTTGGGCTAGGAAATTTAATTATTTTGGGCTAGACCTCACAAATTTGGCCCAATTAGAATTAATTCAACATAGGAGACAACAATCCCTAATTCAAGGGAAACCCACGCCTAAGCTATACTCTAGTAACATTATTTAAAGAAAAATATCTAAACTAACCATTTAACACCTCATAACCCACTTATAGACTAACGAAAATTCCAAGTGAAGGAGAAGGAGTTGAGACGATCTTTCCAAGCCACCAAGCAACCAAGTAGTTGAGATTTCAAGTGGTAAGTGAAATGCCAACCTTAAACCTTGTAAATTAGGACTTCCTAGATGTTTAATCATATCAAAGTCATGAAAATTAGGAAATTAAGCGTAGGGAGAATGCGAAAAATCCTAAGTGTGGACTGTGAAGTATAAGCTTAGGTTAAGATCCTTATTCGGATAGTTCAATATATGATTTAGAACCTACGATTCTTGATTTTTAAGTTAGGAACCCAACGATTTTTGGTAGAGAAAGGATGGAATGGAAGAGTTTTGACTAGGTTAATGAGATAAATGTAGTTTCGATGAGATGAATGTTAGGGTTTCGATCGAAAGTGAATAGTGAATTAGAGTTTCGATTGAATGCTATTAGCCAATGGACTTTCGATCGAAAGTAGGGAATTAATTCTAGAGTTTCGGATGACATTTGAATAGATCTAAGTCCGATTAAATAAATTTGCAAGATAGTAAATTTAATAAGACATGAGTTTCGACCGAAACTCATTTCACTACCTAAGTATCGATCGAAAACCTTGCATGGTTTTGATCGAAAGTGATACTTTCCCATGCCAAGTTTCGATCGAAACTAAGGTGAGGTCATGATGATGAAATACCTCGGCGAAACACACCTTCAAGCCCACGCAATCGATTGAAATTAGCCTCTACACATGCAAGTTTCGATCGAAACTAGGAGGATATCATGATGACCTAAGAACTCGGCGAAACTCAAGTTGATCGAAAGTGGAATCGATCGAAACCCTCAAAATTGATTTGAAATGATCCTCTATCCATGAAGGGTTTCGATCGAAACCAAGATGAGGTCATGCCGACGTAGAAACACGGCGAAACTCATACTCTATCATGCAACATCGAGCGAAACCCTAATTTGATCGAAAGTGACCCTCAAGTGTACATGGTGTTGATCGAAACTAGGAATTGAGGAACCTTAATTGTACAAAATTAAATCGGGCGAAACCCTACAAATTTAATGACTTTCGCCGAGCTTAGAATTGAAATGTTATAAGATAGGAATTTCTTAAGGATCGCAACTTAGTTTAAACATAAGGAATCAACTCACGTAAGAAGCTTAACAAGGCAAATCAATTAACTTGGAGTCTAGGAAATTAATACAAGTCCAAATAAGTAGCGTAACGAAAAATTAATTATTTCGACAAGTTAACTAAGGAAAACAAGGTACTAATACTCTAACTTTTTATGAAAAGGTCGAACGTTAGGGACCTCACGAGACAATACACTAACTTAAGCTCGGACGACAGGTAAGTAGAAATTCAACTACGACACGTAACTTGCCTGCGTCTGATTATGTGATTACGTGCTTACGTGACTTTATGTGAAATGTGTACGTTACGACATGATTTATTTTATGCATGATAGCATGATCTGCATATTTCTATGAGCATGGCATGAGCATTTGCACGCATACGTAGTATATAAGACGCGAGGTACGAGCGTGCATAAGATCGTCTGTGTGCGAAGTATACTCGCCGATATTGGCGTTTGTGTCGACTCGAATGAAGAGTCACGGCTTCCCTATGCAGCCAGCAAGGCGAATGAAGCTATAAGGCCTGAATAAGAGGCTGGAGTAATACCCCGTATGCGGAAGATGCAACCTGGAGGATGCGGCCCGGGGCACGCACTGAGTAAGGGAAGATTCCTTTGGGTGACCTTCTAGTGCGTAAACACTAACCGAGAGGGAAGATTCCTTCGGGTGACCTCCGCGGTTAGTGGCCTCGGTGTTGGCTACCAGTGAGAAGCATCCGCGTGGAGGCCACACTGAGTAAGGGAAGATTCCTTCGGGTGACCTTCTAGTGTGAGAACCCCCACATATGTGCGAAACCCTAGCGGATTGAGATCTCTATGAAATGGTGCATAGTGGGATAGAAAGCCGAGGGCCCATATGATGTACGAGTCAAGAAAAGAGTATGAGTGTAAGAAAAGAGTATGAGTATAAGAAAAAGAGTATGAGCGTTAGAAAACGACGGCGTGGATTGTCGATCGTTAAGACACGTGCATACATGCATAATTTCTGCTTACTGAGCCTCGGTGGCTCATCCTTACGTTACGTGTTGTAGGTACGGACGATCACGTTACGTGATCTGATTTTTACGCAAGGCCAATCTTTTGAAGCTATCCGGCTGCTTTTGAGGTGGGAGTGTGTGTATGGATGACGACCTGTGAAGGCCGGGCGCATAGGAAGCTTTTGCTACACACACACGCACTTATATTTTGTGTATATACGATCAGGAAACTGTAGAACATTCTTTTGACTTGTATGTAAGACTTCCGCACGCAATTTTAAAAATGAAAAAATTTATCCGTAATTTCATGCATTTGCGCGACAACACACCATTAAGCACATAGGATTAGAACGGAATACGAGGTCGGACGACGGGTCCTGACAGAGTGGTATCAGAGCTTCGGTCACAGGTCCTGCAGACTGTCCATACACACACACTCAAAAGCGCGGGAAGCGGCCTTGCTTGTAAGTACCATGTTACGTGAACTCTTTGTATGATTTGATTTATTGGCCTTAGGAATTGTCAGGATAGGTTGAGAATGGTAAGACTTAGGGGAGAAGGAAGTAGAGAATCAGATCAGGGTAGGGATGCCAATAACCCTCCCGACAGCCAGGATGCTACCATCCTGCAACTCACGGAATTGGTCCGACAGCAGTCGGTCCAAATCCAACAGCTGATCCAACAGCAAAACGCTGGGGGACAATCAGCTAACCTACCTCCCCCGCCTGAACGAATCGAGATGATCGGGGAGAGATTCAGAAAGCTTAATCCTCCTTTGTTTGAGGATGCTGTAGACCCCACTTCCGCCGAGGATTGGCTAAGGACGCTGGAGAACATGTTCCAGCATAGCCGCACACCCGAGGCGGAGAAAGTCATGTGCGCTGCCTACCTTCTGAGGGGGAGTGCTGGGCACTGGTGGGATACCGTCTCAGCCATCGAAAACCCTCTAACGATGAACTAGGATCGGTTTAAGGAGATCTTTAGAGAAAGTACTACACCGCCCCCGTCAGAGCCCAGAGGATGAACGAGTTCATCAACTCCGCCAAGGGGCAATGACAGTGGCGGAGTACATCAAGAAGTTCGAGCAGCTTTCGAGGTTCGCTGCTCACATGGTCAGTACGGACGCGCTCAAGATCGAGCGGTTCATGGAAGGATTGAAGCCCGAGCTGTACCGGGATGTGAGTATGGCCGGGATACAAGGAGCCACGTACGCGCAAGTGGCTGAGAGGGCGCTAGTGGCGGAACAGGCAGAGGCCAGAATTGCTCGCGCTCAGGAAGCAAAGCGCAAATTTGTACAAGGACCGCAGGGAAGTGGAGGCAACCCAAAACGGCAGTTCATTCCCAAAGACGGGAATCAAAAATTTCAAAACCGACCTGGACCACCCCCACAGTTCAACCCGAATCAGGGTAGGCCCCAGCTAAACCTACCCATATGCCCTAAGTGTGCACGAAGGCACACGGGTCTGCAATTCTCAGAACGCCACTTGCTTCAAATGTGGCAAGACGGGCCACTACCTGAGGGCATGTCCGGAAAGTGGATCCGGAAGCCAAGCTGGAAACCAGGCAGCACCACCAAGGGTACCGGCCCGGGTTTACACTCTAACGTCCGAGGAAGCGGAAAACAACCCGGCCGTGGTAACAGGTACCCTCCTCATTCACCAAACCCCCACATGCATCTTAGTTGACTCGGAGCGACGCACTCGTTCGCATCTACTAAGTACGTAACGAGAGTAGGAGTCACGCCTCATAGAGCTGAGTTCGAGTATAGCGTAACAGTTCCAAACGGGAATCCCACCCAAACTAACCACATACTACGGGATTGCCCAGTAGTAATCGAGGTTAAGGAATTTCCATAGACCTCATAATAATTCCTATGAATGATTATGAGGTGATCCTCGGAATGGATTGGCTATCGAAGTACGGAGCCGTCATAGACTGCCACCGCAAGATAGTCACGCTCAATACGGTTGGGGATGAACCCTTAAGTTCGTAGGAACTAGCAAGGGAACCATGATCTCTAGGATATCAGCGTTAAAAGCCCAACGACTGATCAAATCAGCGTGCGAAGCATATCTGGTGTTCGCTATCAAGACGGAGCAGAACTCCCCTCCGAAGTTCGAGGAAGTGCCGGTAGTTAAGGATTTCACCGACGTATTTCCCGACGAATTACCGGACTACCACCCGAGCGGAAATAGAATTTGCCATAGATCTGGTACCTGGAGCGGCGCCAGTATCTAAGACCCCATATCGGCTACCACCGACGGAAATGAAGGAGTTAAAGGACCAACTCGACGAACTCATGCAGAAGGAGTTCATACAGCCGAGTTTCTCTCCCTGGGGAGCGCCAGTGCTGTTAGGATATTTAATAGATTGTGTCAATAGTTTAAGTCTTGGGATTTATTTTGTAATTATCCTTTAGCTTGAGCTTTGGACTATAATGTAATTAGTAATATTTAGTGATTGGGCCTTAATATACCTAGGGTTAATGTGGTATATAAGGTTTTACCAACTCACTTTTGAAAGTAATCAAAGATCAAAAGGCTTATCCTATTTTTCACACAATACACACACTTGAAGGTGAGATCCTCTCCCTTTTCATTCCATTAAAGCCTCTTTGATTCCTTGTTTGGTGCAATCGGGACCAACAAGTGGTATCAGAGCAAACGTGGATCGATCTGCATTGATTTGAATCGAGTTTCGTTCGATTCCAAGAAAGATCAAAGGTGTTTTTTGATAAAAATCACTTTCGGGCATTTTGAGCTCGTTTTGGGGTATTTATGCTTTGTTTTTGTGTTTAAAACCTTCCCCCAGATCGATTCTATGCCTAAGATGTTTTTAAAACACCTTTGGATCAGTTTTAACGAGTTTTGAGCAAGATTGAAGCAAAATCTTTTCAGAAAAGGACATCTCGGCATTCTCTGTTTTTTGGTCGATTTGACCTATTTCTTGTTGTTTTTAGCTCACAAATCGGTCGACTATGTGTTTAGGGAAGAATTTCTGAAGTTTAGGATCAAGTTTGAGCGATTTTGGATGAGATTTGAGCAAGAACGGGACGATTTTCTGGCAAAACGCGTGAAAGCAATGGAACAGTACTAAGATCGTTCTTGACCGCGAAATTTTGTGCTTAATCGTTCAAGTCCGCGAAATTTCCATATCCGCGAAAGTTGATCCCGAGAATTTATCTAAAACTGCGAAACTTTCACTTATACTGCATTTTTCGCAACTGCCTATGTTCAAAACCCGAGAAATTTTAAACCGCGAAACTTTCACTTATACTGCATTTTTTCGCAACTGCCTACTTTCAAAATCCGAGAATCTTTAAACCGCGAAACCTTCACTTATACAGCATTTTTTCGCAACTGTTTACTTTCAAAAATCCGAGAAACTTTCATCTGCGAAATTTGCTTACTCTTCATAATCCGAGAAATTCCATATGCGAGAAATCTCATTTCAAGAATTTATTTAAACCGCGAAATTTTCATAACTTGCGAAATTTCATCTCAAGAATTTTCTCAACTGCTCACTTTCAAAAGCTAAGAAATATTTCTAAGTCAAAATTTTTGAAACTGAGAAAGTCTTTCAAAACCACACTTCAACTCTCGATGCGAAATTCTTATAACTTGCGAAATTTTCTTGCGAAGCTTTAAAATTCTCAACTTGCGAAATTTTCATGCGAAACTTTAAAATCCGAGAAATTTTCCAACTGAGAATTTTTCTTCCGAGAATTCCTCTTTAAAACGCACAAACACTGAAATTTCTCAACACACAAATTCTCGGATAGTTCGCCATACAATCACGTCTCTTCAAACGTGTTAAATTTTTCTAGGGTTAAAATTTTCTCGAGTTAAATCTTTCTCAAATTTATTTAAGATTTGATCCTTACACTTTAGTCCTATCACCCTAGACCACTTTTGACATAAAATATTTTTTCTCGTCTCAAATCTCATTTTTAAATTTCTAGAATTCCTCCTAATTTCAAGATATATTTTCCCTTCATACATTATCGACCATCACACACGCTCACTTAGTTCTAAGAAATTCTTTAAACAATTTTCTTCTCAAAACTCTACACGTTAAACTCATATTTCTCATCTCGTTCGTTACTAACTCCCTTATCTATACAAGATCAAAACCACGGACGATTCGACTGCACCAACCATGTCTACCACGAATGACATCTCAACAGTGGGCTCCGACACCAGGCCTCCGATGCTGCGACAAGGCGACTACAGCATATGGACAAACCGGTTCCTCACGTTCACCAGGAACAAAGGCGCACCACTCTCTCAATACCTTCTGGACTCCATCTTCAACGGCCCAGCACAGTTCTGGACAATCATCCCTGCACAGCCAAACGCAAACCCTCCCATGGATGAACGCCGCACTCCAAGAGGTCCCATCAATGAGGATGAACAGGCTCGCGTACAGGCCGATGAGACTGCCAAAGGATATCTCTTCCAGGCTAGGGAAACGAGGTCTACGCTCACATTGAGTGCTACACAACTGCTAAGGAAATATGGGATGAACTCGTGGAAAATTATGGCAGGCACAACTGAGAGTGCTCAAGGGAGGAAATCAGCATGTCTCTCGCAGTATAAACACTTCCAGGCCTATGAAGGAGAGGAACTGCGTGACACATACCTCCGATACTTGAACGTCATCAATGAACTCAAGAAAGCCAGGATCTCGAGGGACAAATTCGATATCAACAACCGCTTCCTTGGTAGCCTCAAACCACATTGGGGCAATGCAATAGTGATGATGAGTCAGAGTAAGGACCTCTCTAACACATCCATCCATGCTCTCTACGACAGTCTGTCTGCCTATGCTCCTTACGTGCAACCTCAGTCCACCAACACTCGAGTCGACCCACTTGCCCTCCTCTCGAACAAGACCAATGAACGACCTTCCGTCACTAAGACCAAACAGAACAAAGGGAAGCTACCAGCTGCTGTATCTGACACCTCTTCAGGATCCGAAGCTGATCCAGAATCTGATGAAGATGTTCGTGATCTACGCAAGCAACTGGCAATGCTCACCAAGTTGGTCTCAAAGAAGATCGGGAAAAATCCTCATCCTCCTCCAATCGCCAAAGAACCTTTAGCGGCACCAAAAAGACCACTCCCACGGAGGAAGCTAAACCAACAAAGAAGAGGGGAATCAGCACCTCTAAAGTCTGTGAAGTGCTTTCGATGTGGAAAGTCAGGCCACTTTGCCAGGGAATGCCACGCACCACGCATCAAGGACTCTGGCTACTACGGCCGTAAGGCCAGATTGACCCGCAAAATGGAAAGTAGGAAAGTTCTTCTCACCGAAGAGGCTGAGTGGGTGAACGACACTTCAGAAGACGAGGAGCCTAAGGATGAAGATTGCTGCATGGAAAGGCTGGTCGAACAGGACGAGGACGAGGAGATGGGTAACACCGATAAGAAACACAGCTAAGACTCCCTCCAACGCCGAGTCTGAGGTACGAATCTCACACTCGATGATGTGTTATTCACCGACACACCATTAACAAACCCACCGTAGATGCTAAGGATTATAATGAACTTAAGCTAAAATTTGAAAACAACTATGCCTTACTTAGTCTAAAAGTAGAAGAGCTCGCTTGTGCAAACGAACGTCTAATGGCCTCTGAAGCGTTAGTCAAACGTCTGCAAAGCAAGAACAAACAAAGTGAGACTAAGGTTAAGGAAACTACATTAGCCATCAGTTCATGTGAAACTTCTCGCCTCCTGACGGCCTCCCAATATGAACTGCTTACGAAGGACAGAGTTAGACTATACCGCAAGGTGAAAGAACTTGAAGAGCAACTCCACCTCAGGAAAAAGGCCGCACACATCTTATGCCTATTGAACCAACCAGTTGAAAAAGAATTCTACGACGCCCGAATGGGAATCGGCCTGGCCAGCAACTGCGATCCAACGCCGCTAATTGTTAAAAGGTATAACATGTACAGTACATCATTCCTACAAACGAAGAGGGTACTCCCTCACAGCTCATGCCGTTTGTAGATCCTCCTCCGTTGTCCTTTCGGAAGAAAAAAGGGAACAGAACATTCTCTGGGCAGAAATCACGTACTACTACACGGACTTGAATGCTAGTGATAAGACTAAAAGCCTTCACTCTCTGAAGACATCAAGTCTCAGTTCCAAACCGAAGAACAGGAAATCGCTTTTCGAGAAGCACTCTCTCGCATCTATGTCCCAGAGAAACTCCTGATCATAGCAGAACTAGAACGAACCATAGAAGTAGAGCGGAAAGCCTTTGCAAAAGAGCGAGAAGATCTACTTAACAAAATCTTTACCCTAGAGCAATTTCACAATACGAACAAACTTCTACGTCGAGTCAAGTACCCGATTCTCAAACATGTAAATGTAAAGAGGACGGCGAAGATGACTCCTGAAGCTAACACATGTTCTAACACTAACTCGCGTATTCTTATGGATACAGGGAATGTGAGTTCGACGTCTCTGGAAGGGAGTTCGTATGAAATAAAGGAGAACCCGCTCTTCGATGACAAGAAGAAAAGACACTCCTATATTCATCTTTCCTCGTTATGTACTGAATCCCAATATCCTAAGGTCGCAGACAATTATGTTGCCAAAACTTATCTTTCTTTTTTCCAAGCTTATGTCTATGTGCTGCTGCAATGACTTTGTTCTCCCACGCTTTCATGAATATGAAACACATGAACACGCAAAACTCCGACCACGCAAGCGAACCTCCTCTACGACGTCTTTGAGTTCTCCCATCTCGCCTAAACCTAAGGTTAAGCGAAAACGTCTCTCGTCGTCAAACGCAAACTCATCTACTGCTCGCAAGCCAAAGGCGACAAAAACGAAGCACAAAAACAACAACCGCATCCCCACGCCAATACATGTATAAGGCACCATACATGCAAGCACAAGTTAGGAAATATGGGTTAGAAAAACCAAAATCCCGCCTCATCAAACAAATGACAAAGGGAAAGCTAAATTAGAACCGACACAATCGGATTTAGAAACCCATTTCCTGTAAGCGCATGAAAATTTTACTTATTTCACAAGAAGGCCCCGTCCGTAAACGAGGACCCAACGTTTGCTGATGATGCAGGTCTGTCATGTGTGGTATCTAGACTCGGGTTGCTCCACACACATGACGGGGAACAAGGAGCTGTTGAGCAACTTCTCCGAGCGCTATCTAGGAAGGGTCTCCTTCGGAAACAGTCAAATGGCGCCAATTCTCGGAACTGGTGATCTCGTCCATGACAAACTGACGATCAAGGGCATCTCTTACGTCGAGGGTTTGAGCTACAATCTCTTCAGCATTGGTCGTTTCTGCGACAAAGGATACAAGGTTCTCTTTGAATCTGACATCTGCAGCATTATTGATGCCTCGGGACAGCCTCTTCTTTCTGGAACTCGCACGTCTCACCTTTACGTACTCAATCTTACGACCTCTTGACCAATTTGCCTTCTCTCCCGTGCTGCACCCAAGTTGAACGATCTATGGCACCGGCGTCTTTCACACCTCAATTTCAAGACTATCAACAAACTGCGTCAGAATAACTCGTCAGCGGTCTACCCCAACTGTCATATCATAAGGAACACCTCTGCTCTGCCTGTGGATTGGGGAAGATGAAGCGATCATCACACTTCTCTAAGGAAACGCCGTCTCTAAGCTCATCCTTGAGCTCTTACACATGGATCTATGTGGCCCAATGCCTACGCCACACCTCGGAGGAAGACGGTAGTTCTTTGTGATTGTCGACGATTTTTCACGCTACACGTGGATGAAACTCATTCGTACAAAGATGAAGTTCCTGATATAATCATCGAGTTTGTTGTT
>JAPQWV010001947.1:0-68323 GCA_027422505.1 Craterostigma plantagineum | reverse complement strand
TTCAAACATACTATGATATGATCCATTATTATAGTTTGATAAATTCAAAATTCGACTCAAATTCAAATTCTTGAACTAATTATTTACATTTCTTATTTGAATTTTCAAATGGATCATTACCCAACATACAATCACATTTACGAGAATGTCCTGTACCTCAAAGTTCACGACACCAACTTCCAACTCGATCTGACCACCTTCAGGTGTCCGGACGAGATTATGGTGTCAATACTACAAGGCCATCCCATGTGGCATGCTTTAACGGTGATGGCCTCGGTGCTGATGGTCTACCTTCAACAGTTCTGGGGATGATCAAGTGCCACGTCATTGAAGGGGCGTACAGCTTCACGGTGATAGGGACGACGCACATCAGCATGAACAAACACCACTTTGGACTTGTCCTCGACCTCCCTTACAGCTCAAACTACGACCCCCTTCCGACTGATGCGGAGCTTGTGCACGACTTCCTTCAGATGGGATAGAGCCCTCCTCTGACCAAACTAGCTCGAGTTTAGAGCAAAAAAACCACACCCTTGGAAGATACTTTTTGGGTTAATCAACAAGTGTCTGTCACCCAAGCATGCAGGCTTCGACAAAGGCAACGACAACATTCTCCTTATCTTCCACGGAATCGCCTTCTCGCGGAATTACAATTTAGCTCAACTGATCTGGAATGATCTAGCAGAAAATATCAGACAGAAGGAAAACAAATGCTCAAAGAATGTGCCGTATATTCGGTGGTTCCCCGTAATCATCAGACAACACTCAAGCCCTGAGGACACGATGATCGTGGCAGTGACCTAGGAGCTAGAGCAGGAGCCTCCAACTCCGGACGTGCAAGTACCTGATGAACATGCCACGTTGATTGATGTTGTGGCAGTAGAGTTGGAACAAGAGGCTCGAGTAGAATCACTCCAAGTGGAAGTGCCCGTCCAAGTAGGCGTGCTCGAAGAGCCCATTGAGGAGGTTCTTCAACAAGAAGCACAACCCGAGGCTGAAGCAGGGCAAAGCTCACTTCCGCAGGTGACGGAAGAGGCTCGTGAGGACGTTGAGCGTGAACCTTCTCCTCACACAGCCACCTCATCCGACACAGAGTCTGATGAGGAGATCAGACTAATAAGACGGACTCCCAGACGACTAATTATACATCTAGAGTCCCTCTTCGCCACCGTCACCACACATCAGACACCGCACCGACCATTCCTTTAAGTGCTGAGGACCTTCCATCGCTCAATGTTGAGCCGCAGCACAACTTACCGGTGTCTGGTTCGCAGGTTCAATGCAAGCCTGCCGAAACACCCTTAGAAGAGAATCTTCAAGATTCGACTCAAAGATTGGATGTCGAACAGTCACAACCTCAAGTGATTGTGAGCCAACCTGAGGAGTCGGTGTCTGCTCAAGGTTGACAACAGGCGACATCAGTCGACCTGGTCCATCATCGACGAAGGCGTTTGTCTAGTTCGTGACTGAAGAACAATCCATATAGCTCTCTCTGCAGCCATCTGATCCTTAGAAGACAAAATGATGGAGAGAGTGTTGGCCATCATCGAGACGTCTCGATGTGACACTGGGAAAGCACCCATCTCCGAGGGCCCTTCCGCACCAACTAACCCAACCCCACAACCCACTCCCACCGACCACTCGCAAACTCCTCTATCCTCATCAACCCATATACTATACCAATAACTCAGCTCCACGACATCCTACTCGCCCGGCTCATCGGCCTTCCCACCAGAACGCCTCAGGAAGAATCACTTTACAGGCATCTCATCGATCATCCTGAGCCACCTACTCAGTCTTGCCGAGGCCAAAGCTCCCGCACACGACGTCGACATGACGATCCAGATGATCAGGATCCTCATGAGGGGGAGAAAAGGCCTAGGACATCAACGAGTGGCCAAGGCAAAGGCCAAGGACAAGGCTCGGGTGCAACGCAGACAAGCGCTGGAGCAGGCCAAACCCAAACCACCACCCAAACTACCCAAACAACCCATACCACGCACAACACCACCACTCTAACCCAAATCTACCCAGCAACCTTTTCGTTAAGGACGCCTCCGCCCACACCAACGATTCTCACAAGCCCCTTGCTTCGGAAGAAGAAGCAAGTGCCGCCATGCTCGTGGCCCTGGCTCAAACTCAAGCGACTCCCTCAGTTGCTCAAGACCAATCGGGAACATCAGGACATGCCGTCAACCCACATGAATTCCTCGACAAGTACATATTCGAAGGACAGTGGATGACCCATTCCCTGCCCGATGAGCATCAAAGACAACGGCTTAAGGACTTTCGTCAATTCTTACAACAAGCTTCGGTGGACCAGTGCTTATAGAAGACGAAGAGCTTCAGGAAGGTGAAGATCACGACAAAGACTCGAGACAGGACTCAGTGTCTTCTGTGTCAAAGGAGGACTTCCAACACCTACTATGCCATTGAGCGGGTAGACAGGACTCGAGAGGAATTGAGCGAGAGGGACCTACCGTATCTCCTTGCCGAGGAGGGTGTACAACCTCTACCAGCTATATATGGAGAAATACAAGGGTCCTCAAGGCTTCATCAAGAAAGAAGGGCTCGAGGGACTCTACCTGTAATAATGCGCCAGGTCAAGTACTTCGTAGCGCACGACATTCAGATGACTCTGGAGAGCAACATGAAGAAGAGCAACATGACCGCACCGCTCAACAAGGGACCTGAGATCAAAGCGCTTCCCAATAATCACGTGCACATCAGCTCAGTCCATGGCATCACCTACCACAACCCGATCGCCAAGAAGACTAGGTTGATGTTGAAGACTGAAGTGCATAAATTCTGTGATGGGACGCTCAAGGTCATCAGGCAAAATATAGAGACGGTTGGAAGAAATCAACAGAGAGACATACTGAGGATCCATAGGTACATGAGAGAACAGCCGCTTCTAATGGAACTATTGGATGATATTGAGGAGCGACTGGAGCTGAGGAACACGCTCAGGAATTTGAGTATGCGCTGGGCTTGCGCAGATCGTACTATGTCCGACGATGACAGACAGCGCAGAAGAGAAATCAAGCACAACGGGGGACAATGTAGGATATCAGTTTAATTGTGCATTGATTTAATAAGCTGTCTTCGTAATTTGGGGCGTTTATTGTAATAGCCCTTAGTTTAGGACTTAATTTGTTATTTATACCAAGTATGTTTGGTATAAATAGTTGTACAAACATTGTGCTTAATGAGAAGATTTAGAAATTGATCTGAAAGGCTGGCAATTCAATTTCTAGAGAGACAAACAACAAGAAATCTTCTCACTCTAAGAGAAATTCTCTCTCGCGCTCTTCAAGAAGGTTTTCGATCGAAATCTCAATCTCTACAATTCTTATCGATTGCCTTAGAATTCATGCCTAGGATCATAGAGTTGATAAATTAGGACCTAACACAAATCTTCCTTCTTTCCTTTTGTTGTCAATGAAAGTCCTTGGATTTTTATTTTCTGGGAATTCATTGCGTTATGCATTTTCGATGATACAATCAAATGCCACCCTAAATACAGTCGCCGCTGCCTGTTTCCTTCCATCTATTTTTTTTCTATTTTCAATTCTTTTTTAATATCTGTAAATTAATAATGTATGCTTTTGGGAGAACTGGGAAAGATGGGGGGAATTGGGGAAGAGGATGACGAGTAGGACAGAGTCTTTTTGTGTGCTTTATTTGCTTGTATTTTTCTTATATTTTTTCCTGTTATCTTTTAGATTTTTACAATAAATGTTCAATTGTCTAAATTATTGTTTAAGAGACTTAGTTTTCTATGTTAGGTTATTTTTATAATTTCAATTGTTTTTTCCACAACTCGACTTAATTATATAAAATGATATTATCATGTGTTACAGCATTTTTATAATTTAAATATTTCGTTTACATATAATAATGCAAAATAGTTTCCTTGAATTTTAACATACTCATGAAATTTAGTTTCGACATTATTGTTACCGACTAAAAATGGTTGGCTAGATTATTCGAATCAATGTGATGTGAGTGTTAACTCTGGTAATTCTCATATAAATTATTAATTGTTTATTTTACCATTTCTTTTACAATTTTGCTTACAATGCTTGCAATTTTAGATATGATGTTACTGGCTCATGCTATTATAAAATATTCCAAATTAGTTTAGCTATTGTCAATAAATCTCCAAGTAAAGACGGGTAAAATTGGCCGCACAATGTGCAGCCATCTACACTAGTATATTAAAATTAGAATGGAGTCTCTCCTGGGCAGCACATCAGTAATGCAAGCCTCCCCAGCCAATCCGAGTGCATGAAAGTATTCAATTTATTTTCGAATTACTTTCGTGTGTCCATGTGCAGTGAATTTGACTGTTGAGCTGCTCTGCGATGATGAAATGCTGACGTGCCATACCGTGGTTGATTTTATTCCTTTTTTGAGCAGAACCGGATTCCAACAGTCTCCAGTCTTACGTAGCATTCAATGATGTTTTAGTATTTTTTTCTTGAGAGTATTCCAAGAGTCGTTCGATGCAACCGTCAAAATTTAGTTATTCTCTATGACTTTCATTGTTACCTCCCTATATTTAATGTATCAATGTGTAAGAAATGTTTGCCATCCGCATTAACTTTGGAATTCAATGTTTTTGCAAGTGTTTACTTTGAAGACGACATTCCAACAGGCGTTCATTTCTGCATTCAATACAATTTTCTTTCATCATTCACTGTATCTCCGCATAGTGCATTGTTTAAATAATCAATGAATAAGAAGCAATGCAAGCCTCCCCAGCCAATCATAGTGCAGGAAAGTATTTAATTTATTTTTCGAATTATTTTCATATGTCCAGGTGCAGTGAATTTGACTGTTGAGCTGCTCTGCGATGCTGAAATGCTGGCGTGCCATGCCGTGGTTGATTTTATTCCCTTTTTGAGCAGAAGGACATCCCAACAGTCTCTAGTCTTGCCTAGCATTCAATGATGTTTTAGTATTTTTTTGTTGAGATTATTCCAAGAGTCGTTCGATGCAACCGTCAGATTTAGTTATTCTCTATGACTTTCATTGTTACGTCCCTTAATGTGAAAGAAACATTTCCATCTGCATTAGCTTTGGAAGTCAATGTTTTTGCAAGTGTTTACTTTGAAGATGACATTCCAACAGGCGTTCGTCTGTGCATTCAATGCAATTTTCTTTCATCATTCACTGTATCTTCACATAGTGCATAGTTTAAATAATCAACGAATAAGAAACATTTCCTTTATGCATTTATGGTCCCGGAAACAAATGGTGTCCCACACTTCTATGTATCCTTTAATAGTTTTCTATATAATGTGTTGGATGGCAGGCTTTACGACGTCACAGCTTGGCGGCCATGGGACATTTGATAAACCGATCAGTTCTTGATGAGCTAAAGCCTAGATGTGACAGTAAAACTGTGTCGTTCGGTTGCTTCGTTCATGGACGGCAAGGAATTTGAAGAAAAATGTGGAGCCCATGAGTGTCGATCTTATGCTGTTGGATGAAAAGTGAATAGCAACCATCTTTGCTGGTTGTCTTACTAGCATATTAATAATTTTTTTCTCTCTTTTGTAATGTCAGGATACGTTGATGCATGCTTCCATCCATGTTCAGAGGGCTGATCATTTTGACGGCTTTCTTAAGGATTGACGTGTTTTTCAATATCTGATTTGTTAAGTTTGTAATGCGCCTACGATGTATCGCATGACTGGCCATCGATACATGCTAAGGTTCACCGATCGTACAACCATGGAAGAGGTTGGTGAGGAGTCTTGCTCTATAGAACTTGATAAATTCGATTTGGCAACAATCAGGACCTACCGGGTGTGTTCTTTTCTTTTAGTCGTTTTATGCCTCAGTATTGAAGGGGCGGATGATATATCTATCCAAATTTTGTGAGCGAGTGGTTGCTTTTCAATTTAGATGTCATTGGGTTGCTGTCTCGCGTGGTGGAGCCACATGGAACCAGTGGTAGTGCTAGACGAGCTTTCATGCGTGTTGTTCTGGATGGGTATGCATGGTTCGTGTTGACGCTTCGTGTTTCGAAAGTGCCTTTCATGCAATGTCACATTGTAGTTTTATGGACGTCACCGTTACGATTTGGGACGATAAGGCATTGCGATGCAGTCTGTCCTTCTGTTGGACAGAATATAGTTGTGGTGGTCAAGAGCATTAACCAAAAATATTTGACGGCATTGCATTCTTCCGTGGCAGTTTCATGCCGGGGAAGAATATATGCTTTCAAGAAATTGCAATACTCATGGCTGCATAGAGAAATACATTTAAGCATGGCTGCAGTGGACGTTTGTTCTGTTGATTCATGCATTGCGTTGCATGTATTTATTATTATTGTTGTTTTCTATTCTACCTACATATATATAATTATGCAGGAAATCTCTACTTAAATACTACATAAGCTGTACGTAAACTACGTAGTTGACCCCGTATGCGAGTTCAGGAAGAGGTGCCTTAGTTAATTTGTGCATCCTCTAATGTTATACACAATCTGATTGTAATATGACATTATTGTGCAGGATGAATGCATTTGATAGGCCAATTTCGGTGTCATTAGGAGTTTGTAATATTACATTATTATGCAGGTATACCGTGCAAGTTGGTTGATGATTGATTGTCAACAGTGTTGTTTTACCATTCATTGGTTGATTTTGAAGCTGACGTTCAATTTTTTTAAGGTTAAGGAATTTTCCCGCTTTGCTAAGATTGCTGAGGTATTGCCTAGGAGCGTTGGCTTTATATATCCTGTTCTATGTGTTCGAGCAAGTTAGGAAAATCAGTATCAGAGCTGAATTGCAAGAAATGTGTGGATCCGAAGGCTGTTGGATTCAATGGTATGCAGAACGTCTAGCCTTACATTGCTGTTGCTTACTTTTATTGAATCTTCGTCTTTCTATTTTTTTACATGGTGTTCCGTTTTAGGTTTCGAATTGAAGTAATCATTGATGATGGAAGTGATACCACGGCGCTTGTTATATTTGATGGAGTAGGTAGGAAGTACACAAACACCACTGCTGAGGAAATAGTCAACTCATCGGCCATTTTATGTAAATGTTAATTATTTACTATGAGTGTGCTGAATTTAATCCTGGCTCCATTCGTTACATACAGCTATATATTTTGTAGCCTACTGATAGTCTGGAGGGCAACTTCGGTGATGATGCAATACCAAAGTTCATACTAAATTTGGTTGGAAGAACCTTTTTGTTCTAAGAACGAGTTAAAACTTTTTACTTCCGAAGCCTGTATCGTAGCTTCAGTGTGTCCCGTATGATAGAGCAGGTGAAAAACCAAGTTGTAGCCTCTGAAAGTCAGATAAATTATTTGTATATTCGTACATAATTCATCGTTCCGATATCAAATCTTATTATGTGTTGTTAGGATGATGCACTTGATGGTGATTTGACCAATTGTGAAGATGCACAAGAGACACCTGTCAATAGTGCCACCCTTGCTGCGAATGGTATTTATGGCAGCCGTATCGAGGCAGATGTACTTGAAGCTTTTGGGGACAATGATAAGCACGCCGTTGAGCCGATTGTTGATGACATGATTTATGTGGCTGTTGAGCCGATTGTTGATGACATGACTTATGCGCAGGATGGCCTTGATTACATTTCTTCAGTTGGGAGCTCCGATAGGTCCTCGCGTGGATTTGCGAAACAGGATAGTTTGTGCGGCTATATATGATTTGGCTCCGATAGGCCCTCGCAGGACAGTTATGTTTTGGCTATATATGATTTCCGTCAGAACTTGGCTATAAGTTTCCTACGTCTGTTAACTCATAAGTTGTTTCATGTGTTGGCCATCCTTGCTTAACGTTCTGATATGATATGCTGGTTTCGCTATGTGTGTGCAATAATAACCAGAAGAAATTATCTCATTGTGTCATGAGGTATTGAACATTCCGCACCTTCATAATACAATCACTGCAACGCTACTGTGTGAAGTCTCACGTGTTGCATAAACTCCCTTAATATTCTAATGCAATATGCTGATGGCGTTGTATGTGTGCAATAATATGGAGTTATCTGATTGTGACATAATGTATTGAGTGTTTAGCACCTTCATGACAATGCTATGCAATGCAATATGATGGAGTTGGTGTGAGCTGCCTGCATTCCGCTACATTGTTAAATTAAGTGACCGGGTGTTCCCGTTTTTAATATGGCCTTGGCTATAAGTATCCTATATCTATTACATCATACGTTGTTTCATGTGTTGAACAACTTTGCTTAATATTCTAATACAATATGCTAGTTGCGCTATGTGTGTGAATAGTACAATCCGCACCTTCATAATACAATCAGTGCAACGCTACTATACACGTGTCGCACAATTCCCCTTAATATTCTAATAGAATATGTCTATCGCGTTATATGCATGCAATAATATCAATATGGAGTTACATCATTGTGCTATAAAGTGTTGTATGATTAGCATCTTCATCGCAATGCTATGCAAGATAAACCTAGTGCGAGCTGCATGCATTATGCCAGTTCATGATTTTAGGTAATCAATAAAGTATTTCGTACAAATTGCATACAATTTCCGATAATGTAAATGCAAGCAAATTTATTTTTGCGACGTTTGATGTTGCATTAAATGAGATGAATGTTTGAATATTTCTACTCATCGAGCGCTTATTATGATTATGCATGTACGCAAACACGCTATCGAATGCATTGGTGTCACACACCGTTTCATCATTCCATACACATTAACAAGTGCATCGAAAAGGTCGCCTACAAAGTATTTCTCACATCGTAATAAGTAATCAAATTGTTTTGTAAATGCTATCGAATGCATTCGGTGAGTCACACCACCATTTCGTCATTCCATAAACATTAAGTAATATGCCTCTTTGTTTTCCTTATAATTTTGTTAAACTAATTTAGTGGATGTTTTATATCTGGTGCAAATATAAGCTTTTGTTAAATTATGACATTATATTATCTTATTAAATTAAGACACTGGATAATTGTGGCAGCCCCGCCTTCTACCACTACTTTCTTAACTAGTTTACGTAACTAGTGTCGTAGAAAAGAAATGGATAATACGAAATTTCGTATAAAATTTTTCCTTTCATGAAAAAGGAATTGTAACTGTTCCTACAAAATCGTCGTGGGTCCTATTTATATAGGAAAGCGCACATGCGGGTCAAAATAAATTATCTACTGGGCCTCCATGAGGTCGCATCCATGCACACACTGCAATACCTGTAAAATCTAATTGCGAGATTTACAATATAATAGTAGTATAATGTTTTAATTAGAGATTTTGCTATATGAATTAAATAAAGGGGTTAGGATTGTAAGTGAATTATTTACAACACGTAAATTATTTTGTGTTTTTACATGTTAATATTTTCTTTGGTGTCTTACGTGACATGTATGATAATTTTATGAGACTTTCATAATTATTATGATTTTTGGGTAGGGAGAATCTCGGAAGGCGACAAGAGTAGAAAATGAGATTTTTGAAAAGGTAATTTTCGAAGGTAGGGTTTCGAAAGTCACAAATGAGGGGTTAAACACTAAAGTAATATTTAGACTAATGGTTAGTATTTTATTTAAAGTTAAGATTAGGTTAATGTCTTTGTCAATTGATCAATCTCACGCATTATACATGGCTTAGTTGTTAAACCTTGGTCAAGGGGAAGAAAACAACTACAACATTAAAATAATAATTAATCTTTTAACTTAACGTTGGATATGTATTTTAAGATAGTAATGAATTTCATAAGAGAAAGATAAACATTAAGCTAAACCGTTAAAGTACTTGTCATTTGTTCAACCACTCACGTAAGTATAGGATAAGTTTATAAAGATGTTTCTTTATCTCCTTTAACACACGTAAAGGAATTAGTAAGGGATAGGACGTGAGCAGAAAAGCTTGAGGAAATATCGAAGTAGGCTTAGGAAGGAAGGTTCACAATACTAGGAATTTATGAGGTTGCGTGTTGCTAACATAAGGACGACAGGTAGGTGAATTTTCATCTACAACACGTAAATAATTTGTGATTTATATGTCTTATATATGTTGTATGATTTATATGATGTATAGAATTTATACCGTTTACGTGATCATGATTACTAGTGTAATATATCAGTGTTACGTGTTACGTGATTTCAATATGGGTTTAAGGTGAAATATGTGAGGTCTTTGTGGCGATGATGTGTGGTTAGAATTCTGGATTCTCGAAGAAGTTATTTTTAAGAGTGATCTAATGTTTAATTGGGTAGTCTTCGGCAATAGAACATCTATGGTATAGGGAGAATTTATGTGAAATAGGGTTATGACCATTTCCAAGTTTTTTTTTGTTACAAGAGTGTCTTCCGTATTTGCTTCTATTTGCATATCTTTATACTTATGATAATCTCAAGTGTTTAAGTCTTTTCGATTTTGATGTTCTATATGTTTATGTTAATCTGTTATGATTTATGTTAATTACGTAAAATTTCGGTGTGAGTGTTGTGTGGATTAAGACTAAATTTGAGATTTAAATTGGGTTAGGATTTTATTTGATGACTTCGGTATGTCTTCATATAGCTACGGGTTTACTTATTTTCTGTAGATGAATTTTTGTTTGAAATATGTATTTGAGTTTGTTAAACATTTCAATGTGTTGCTAGTTGCCGTGAGCTTCGAGATGACAATAGTGATTAAATTAAGTATATTTTTGGCATGAATAATGTGTTAGACCTTAGAATAGTTTATTAGGATAAGGGTTGGTGAACACAAGAGTATAGGGCAATGGTAATATTTCGTTATGAAGGGCTTCAGAAATTCCTAGGTGATAACCCAAGTTTTCAATACGTATTTAGGAATATTAGGTTTTCCTACACTTGTGTTATCATTAGGTATTGGAGGGTAGTGACGTGTTAGATTAAGTGTAGTACGTGAATTGAAAAGTTGTAGAGGCTGGAACAATTGTGGAATAATTACAAGCAAGTCGTTGGTGTAGTATAGTTGTTGGAGTTAGGTTGATTATTAGGTAGGTGATTATTATGTAGGTAATAGCGTTTGGGTGTAGATAGAGACTTATTTACAAACCATAACATAAACATTAGATACAAGTGCCGTTATGTTAGTAGAGTGCTGAATAAAATAGTTACGTGTTTGAATTATGTATAACTCGTGATTATATATAGAAGTCGAAGAATAGGTGTGGGAATTATGAATATGCTTGTACTTATCTGTGTGATTGAGGAATATTATTGAAAGGATTTGGCATGATCAGTACGAAGTTTTATATATTATTGCTTTGAAGTTTCGGTATGTTTATTATGAAAACTTTTCGGCCTTAGTATATTTTCAATATGATGTAGTTTGTATTTTGGTATTTAGAAATTTTCGGTGCTTCCTAATTTTTCGGTATAATGATTTTTCGGGAGTTGACCAGACCTTAGAGTTGTTTGAACTTTAGGGTTAGACTTAGTTTCGGGCCTTTATTGTTTATAATATTTTGGGAGTAAACTGAGGTTTCGGACATGATTAGAATTTTTCGGAGCATCATTTTAGTGTATTCTAAGGAATTATTATTTTGAGAATTTTTGGAAAAATATTTTCATGTGCATTGCGGGTAGAGCTGGAATTGTTTTTAGAGAACTAGAATTTTTATTTATTTACAATATTGCGTTATTTGCACTGCATTGCATACCATACTGTACGAGAATTTAGTACCGTATAAAACGGTGACATTTTACTTAAGAGTGAAAGGGGTAGGTGGTGACCAAATACGTGGTTGTTGAATTGAGGTAAAAATTGGGGCTAGTATTAGGGTGTCGGACGGGAGACGAGCATGAGTGACTAGTCTACTCGGTTGCATGGGAGTGCAACCCGAGGTGTAAACCGTCAGTTATTAGCGGGAGGCGGGCATGAGTGATTCGTCTACTCGGATGCATGGGGGTGCAATCCGAGGTGTAAACCGTTGATGGGAGATGGGCTTGAGCGACTCATCTATTAAGATGCATGGGAGTGCAGTCTGTGATGTAGACTGTTGGGCGGGAGACGGGGGTGAGCCACTCGTCTACTCAGATGTGTGGTAGTACAGTTTGAGGTGTAAACCGTCAGTTGTTTGCGGACGGGGGTGAGCCACTCGTCTACTCAGATGTATGGTACTACGGTCTGAGGTGTATACTGTGGAAATAGAGTTCAGATGGGATATTCTAGTGTATGTTAGTTTGAGTGAAGTTTTGGTATGAGAAAAGAAAGGGTGTGCATAGGAGTGTGAGGTATTCGGGACATGAACTGAGTGTGCAATTGCATTCATGCGTTTTTATTCACCTACTGGGCAATCGCTCAGAGTTTTCGTGTTGTAGGTACTGAGTCCGACGTCGAGGTACGTCGCGACTAGGTGTGCTGATGGCGGTACTCCACGGACTTTTGAGGGCGGGGCTGTACATGGATGACGACCTGTGGAGAGGTTTTGGTGTGTTTTAAATATTTTGGTATTTGGATCGAATTTGTAAAAATAAGATGTGTGTGTGTGTGTGTGAACCATACTTGCATGTAATATATGACGTCGTGGATTGTGTGCTCTTGTAATATAGTTTGTTTTTAAATTAAAAGTTTTTTTATTATTGGATTTTCGCGGCTTTCGTTGCGAAAATCCACCATTAAATATGATTAGAAAATGAGGGTCGTTACACACACTTCCATCTCAAAAGCCCTCGGAAGCTTCAAAAGTTGGCTTCGCTGTGAAAATGATCACGTACCGTGATCGCGGGGTCCTACAACACATAAAAAAATGTGGAATGAGCTTATAAAGCTCAGTAAGTGAAAACCATGCATGAAATGCACGTGACCTAATAGCGAAGGCATTCGCGCCAATGCTATTAACTCCTTACATCCTTCTTGACCTTTCATAACATATTTGGGCCCTCGGCTTTCAATCGTACTATGCACCATATAGAGCTCAAACCCCTAAGGGTATAAATAAGTTGCAGTACACACGCTGGGAGGCTAGACCCGAGTACTCCATCTGTGCTTAACCCTATGGTGCCTTTCAATCCCAATGTGGTCCACACGAGAGGCTAATAGTGCCTTTCAATCCCAATGCAGTCCCATTGAGAGGCTAACCCGGGCACACAAACTTCGTTAAACCCTAAGGCGCCTTTCCATCCCAATGCGATCTGACACGCGGGCTCTCTCACTGGTAGCTTACTACGAGGTCGCCAACACTCGAGGTTCCCTCGGTGCCGCTCATTCCCTCGAGTCGCATCCTCCAGGTTGCATCTCCCGCTACGGGGTATCCACCTGCCTCTCGTGAATCAGGCATTAATATTTGGCCTCGTGAATCGCCATGGTGTATTTCCCCTGCCTCTCGTGAATCAGACAATTATTATTTGGCCCCGTGAATCGCCATGTTAGCATAGAAGAGCCGTGACTCATCATTGAGTCGACACAAATGCCTATATCGGCAAATATACATCGCTCTCACGCGATCTTATACTCATGCACGCTCTCCTTCCTTGACTCTTATACTAGTCGTGCGTGTATATGCTCTTGCCATGAATATGTGTCATGCCATTATAATGTAAATTAATTACATAAGAAATGACATAATTCATGGAAGCCACGTAAAATCATAAAAGCACGAAACACATAATTTCATGCACATAAAATTATGTGTTGTAGTTGGGGCTTCCACTTACCCGGTATCCTTAGCTATATCGTACGGTAAATCGCTAACCTTCAAAACATAAGTGTCGAAACATATAAAATTAGGGTTTGTTAGTCTATTTACAGTTATACGAAAGCGGCTTGGTTTAAAACCCTAGTTTTGATTTTTATGGGTTTCGAAATCCTAAAGTTTAGAACACCTTGACTTGCATTGAAAAGTACCTTTTTGAGATTTTATTAGACATAGTTCCAAATTAATTAAATAGTACATAACATTTCGAAATCAACCTTGAAGTGGATCTCGATATGGAACTCGAACTTAATTGTGGGATTTCGAAGTGAATTTGAAAGATAGATCTCGATATACGTTTCGATATTATATATATACCAGAGTTCGACATTTAACTATTGCACAAAGATCTCGACATATGTTTCGACATTACACGTAAGATTTCAATCGGTGTTCTCGAGATTATATATACAAAGATTTCGATATCATCCTTCAAGATAAATCTCGAGATGGACTTTGAATGGATTTAAAGATTTTAATATTAGATTTCGACATGGTACGTACAAGAATTCGATACCAACATACATCTCGATATAGATCTCGAGATGTTTTGTAAAGTGTTTTGAAGTTTGTTAATTGATACCTAAAATTTCGAAGTGAATTTCGATATGGATCTCGAGTGCATTTCGAGATCCTTTTCAAACCTTCAACATTCATACCAAGATGGATTTCGATATAAACTTCGAGTTTCATCTCGAGATCATGTCTAGAGTTTTGTCTCGACATTTTCCTATTTTCAGTTTCGATCTCGAAATCATTCCTGCAAGCTAATACAGCTTCGAAATTAATTCCCGCAAAACTACTATAGCTTCGAGGTTTATAATCTGGACAGATCATATCACCATTCGACATACCTTAGATCATCTAACTTTCGATTGAAAACCCTATTTCTTAAGAACAGTTATTATAAGAACATTTCTTTTCCTTTTTTTTCATCAGCTTTCGAGATTCTTGAGGACTAGACCCGTGCGAGTTCTATACCTAAATGAAATCCTTTCGAGTCTAACTATTCACCAACATACAAAGGTATAAGTAAAGCACATAGTTATGATAAAAATTATACCTCCTTCCTTAGTTTAGCTTAGTCTTTCCTTTCTTTCTTGTTCCAAGCTTTCGTGGTCTCCCTTATCTGTCCCTTTCCTTATTCTAATCTTATTATGCGTGTATAAGTAACTAAATGACCTAGACAATTCGTTGATCCTTATCTTGGTTGTGTAATGAGTATTATTTATTATTACTTTAGTACCTCTTGCTTTGGGTTTTCGAAATGTATAGAAGACCATAGATAAATAAGGTTTCGACATTCTCTTTGTTTGTAATTCCTTTCTTTCGAAATTCTACTATATCGAGATTTTCATGTAGTACCATTCTCATTTCGAAATCTATAATCTCGACGTCCTCCAACATCTTCAAGGATTTCGAGATTAAGATCTCGAGATTCTTCCTTAGTTCTTTCGAGTTTCTCCTATTTAACAACATCCTATCTTTCGAAATTTGCATATTTTGAACTTCATATTTTTCGGCTTCAAAGGTTTCAAGATCCTAAGAATCTCGAGTTTATTAATTGGATGAGTTCCTTCACTCGAATTTCATGGATTCCGAGACTTAGAGACTTCGAGCTTCAAAGGTTTTGAGACTCAAAGATTTCGAAGTCTTAATGTATCAAAATTGCCTTCTCTTGTCTCATATGAAACCCTAAAATCCATAACTAACCTAAATTTAAAGTCTACCTTCCAATTCATACATGTTGTGTTGGCATATAACATAAAATCATTTAAGCACATAAAAGTCACAAAACATGTCTCTCGCAGTCACGTAAGTCATATAAATATACGCATATTTATTGGTCAACACTAGATTTTCTAAGTCTTATAATCATCATTCAAATCATACATCTCTAAGTATCTTCCATTTCTAATTATATCGTAAATCCCGTAATTTGATTTTACGGATATTACATCCTCCCCCTTAAAAGAATTTCGCCACCGAAATTCCGTCGGTTGGAACAATTCAGGGTATCAATTGGTAGGGAGTTGAGCTGGCTTAGTTAGGTGATAGAAAATTACCTAATTGCTCGTAAAGGCATTTCTTACCAATGAGTATAAAAGAACGACTTATAATGGAATAGAATAATCCTTCCAAGTTTCGCATTTTGGATTGGAGGATAAAAGATCGAAGTCGTTGATCTCCGACTGAAGGTTATCTTGGTCTAAGTGTTAGGAATTCAACAAAGGGTCTCGAATAAATTGCAAAGATCGAAAGAAATAAGATCCTAATAAAGTAGACACGAAGATTGTTCCAGTTAGTGGAACCCGTATTACCTCGAAGAACTAAGAAGAATTTCTATAATTCTAACTTAGACAGAGTTTGAAGATCCTAAGTACCCATCACGCTTCCACTACGTCACTATGATACCGAACGAATATGTTCCGTAGAATGATTTGAAATAGTAGGGTTACATCCCAGATATTATGTGAAATCGGGATTTCTTTCTAGGTAATTCAGGTGCGGTTTCCTATTTCGAAAGTCTATCTGCTACGATTACCAATCAGGTCAGTACCCGAATTGGTATAACCAAGTCGGCTGAAAATAATCCCGAGTCTTACCACATAAGTGGTGGATACAAGAAAAGGTGTGGCTCCTAAGTTCACTAAAATGCATGTTAAGGTTTAAATCGGTTAAGAGGGTACCTTCCATCTCGGATGGGTTGTTTTCAGCTTCTTCCGCTGTAAGCATGTATACCCGAGCGGGTACCTCTGTGGTCTAGTTGGATTTGTTGCCTGACTTCCCGATGTATTCTCCGGACAGGCTACAGAGTAGTGGCCTATTTTGCCATATTTATAGCAAGTAGCATTTGTGAGAAGCAGACGCCCAGATGACGCGTGCACATTTTGGACATGTAGGTACATTTGGTTGGGGTCCCTGATTCATGTTAGTTTGTTGAGGTGGTCCAGGGCGGTTTTGGAAATTGGGCTTCACATTCGTAGGGACGAACGGTTTCTTCGGGTTATTTCCGTCCCCTTTGGGTCCCTGTTCAAATTTCCTTTTAACCTCCTGGCTCGTACAATTAGGATTTCAGCTTGTTCAGCCATCAGGCCTCATTCCGCCATTTGGGCATAAGTAACCCTTGGAATCCAGCCATGCCAACGTCACGATAGAGTTCCGGCTTCAAGCCTTCCATAAATCGCTCGATCTTCAGCGTATCCGTACTCACCATGTGGGTTGCGAATCGAGACAACTGCTCAAACTTTCGAATATACTCCGCCACCGTCATTGATCCTTGGTGGAGATTGATGAACTCATTCATCCTCTGGGCACGGATGGGAGCAGTGAAATACTTATTTCAGAAGAGTTCTTTGAAATGGTCCCAGGTCATTGTCAAGGGATCTTCGAAAGTTAGTATGGTGTCCCACCAATGACCTGCGCTTCCCCTTAATAGATAGCTAGCGCACAAGACTTTTTCTGTTTCAGGGGTACGACCATGTTGGAACATAGTTTCTAAGGTTCGGAGCCAATCCTCAGGCGAGGTTGGGTCAACAGCATCTTCAAAGGTTGGGGGGTTGAGTTTGCGAAATCTTTCCACGACCATTTCGATCTGTCGGCCTGAGGGGATCCGTTACTTGATTGCCCGCCAGCGTTTTGTTGTTGGATCAGTTGTTTGATTTGGGCAGATTGTTGGCGGACTAGTTCCGCCAGCTGAAGGATAGTCGCATCTCGACTATCAGTAGGGGTTGCGGGTTCTTTACCTTTATCTGCACCCCCACTATTCTCATTCCTTGTTCTACCCATCGTTCTTTTATCCTAACGTTTTTAAGGTCAATAAATCAAGTAATACCAGAAAGCATAAACATAAAACTTACGAGCAAGGCCGCTTCCGTGCTTTTGAGTGTGTGTACATGGACAGTCTGCAGAGCCTATATCCTAAGCTCTTATACCACCTGTGGCAGCCCCGCCTTCTACCACTACTTTCTTAACTAGTTTACGAAACTATCGTAGAAAAGAAATGGATAATACGAAATTTCGTATAAAATTTTTCCTTTCATAAAAAAAGGAATCATAACAGTTCCTACAAAATCAACGTGGGCCTATTTATATAGGAAAGCGCGCATGCGGGTCAAAATAAATCTATCTACTGGGCCTCCATGAGGTCGCATCCATGCACACACTTCCAACTCAAAAGCTCTCGGAAGCTTCAAAAGTTGGCCTCGCCGTGAAAATGATCACGTGCCGGGATCGCGGGGTCCTACACACACAAAAAAATGTGGAATGAGCTTATAAAGCTCATTAAGTGAAAACCATGCATGAAATGCACGTGACCTAATAGCGAAGGCATTCGCGCCAATGCTATTAACTCCTTACATCCTTCTTGACCTTTCATAACATATTTGGGCCCCTTCGGCTTTCAATCTTACTATGCACCATATAGAGCTCAAACCCTAAGGGTATAAATAAGTGGCAGTACACACACTGAGAGGCTGAACTCGAGTACTCCATCTTTGCTTAACCCTATGGTGCCTTTCGATCCCAATGTGGTCCACACTGAAGGCTAATAGTGCCTTTCAATCCCAAAGCAGTCCCATTGAGAGGCTAACTCGGGCACACAAACCTCGTTAAACCCTAAGGCGCCTTTCCATCCCAATGCGATCTAACACACGGGCGCTTCTCACTGGTAGCTTACTACGAGGTCGCCAACACTCGAGGTTCCCTCAGTGCCGCTCATTCCCTCGTGTCGCATCCTCCAGGTTGCATCTCCCGCTACGGGATATCCACCTGCCTCTCAAGAATCAGGCATTAATATTTGGCCTCGTGAATCGTCATGGTAGCATAGAAGAGCCGTGACTCATCATTGAGTCGACACAAATGCCTATATCGGTAAATATACATCGCTCTCATGCGATCTTATACTCATGCACGCTCTCTTTCCTACTCTTATACTAGTCGTGCGTGCATATGCTCATGCCATGAATATGCATGTCATGCCATTATATAATGTAAATTAATTACATAAGAAATCACATAATTCATGGAAGCCACATAAAATCATAAAAGCATGAAACACATAATTTCATGTACATACAATTATGTGTTGTAGTTGGGGCTTCCACTTACCCGGTATCCTTAGCTATATCGTACGGTAAATCGCTAACCTTCAAAACCTAAGTGTAGAAACATACAAAATTAGGGTGTGTAGTCTATTTACAGTTATACGAAAGCGGCTTGGTTTAAAACCCTAGTTTTGATTTTCATGGGTTTCGAAATCCTAAAGTTTAGAGCACCTTGACTTGAACTGAACCTTTTTGAGATTTTATTAGACATAGTTCCAAATTAATTAAATAGTACATAACATTTCGAAATCAACCTTGAAGGATCTCGATATGGAACTCGAACTTAATTGTGGGATTTCGAAGTGAATTTTAAAGATAGATCTCGATATAGGTTTCGATATTATATATATATACTAGAGTTCGACATTTAACTATTGCACAAAGATCTCGACATATGTTTCGATATTACACGTTCAATCGGTGTTCTCTAGATTATATATATAAAGATTTCGATATCATCCTTCAAAATAAATCTCGAGATGGACTTTGAATGGATTTCAAGATTTTAATATTAGATTTCGACATGGTATGTACAAGATTTCGATACCAACATACATCTCGATACGGATCTCGAGATGTTTTGTAAAGTGTTTCGAAGTTTGTTAATGATACCTAAAATTTCGAAGTGAATTTCGATATGGATCTCGAGTGCATTTCGAGATCCTTTCAAACCTTCAACATTGATACCAAGATGGATTTCGATATAAACTTCGAGTTTCATCTCGAGATCATGTCTCGAGTTTTGTCTGGACATTTTCCTATTTTCAGTTTCGATCTCGAAATCATTCCTGCAAGCTAATATAGCTTCGAAATTAATTCCCGCAAAACTACTATGGCTTCGAGGTTTATAATCTGGACAGATCATATCACCATTCGACATACCTTAGATCATCTAACTTTCGATTGAAAACTCTATTTCTTAAGAACAGTATATTATAAGAACATTTCTTTTCCTTTTTTCTTCATCAGCTTTCGAGATTCTTGAGGACTAGACCCGTGCGAGTTCTATACCTAAATGAAATCCTTTCGAGTCTAACTATTCACTAACATACAAAGGTATAAGTAAAGCACATAGTTATGATAAAAATTATACCTCCTTCCTTAGTTTAGCTTAGTCTTTCCTTTCTTTCTTGTTCCAAGCTTTCGTGATCTCCCTTTTTGTGATATGAATTATCTGTCCCTTTCCTTATTCTAATCTTATTATGCGTGTCTAAGTAACTAAATGACCTAGACAATTCGTTGATCCTTATCTTGGTTGTGTAATGAGTATTATTTTATTATTACTTCAATTTTCCTCTTGCTTTGGGTTTTCGAAATGTATAGAAGACCCTAGATAAATAAGGTTTCAACATTCTCTTTGTTCGTAATTCCCTTCTTTTAAAATTCTAGTATATCGAGATTTTCATGTAGTAACATTCTCATTTCGAATTTCTATAATCTCGACATCCTCCCACATCTTCAAGGATTTCGAGATTAAAGATCTCGAGATTCTTCCTTAGTTCTTTCGAGTTTCTCCTATTTAAACCCTAAACCCAAGTTCAAAGTATGATCCATTTCGACAACTCTCACTGGGTCACTCTAGCGCTCATTTATTACCTTGGGATTAATATAGGTATATCACTCAAGTCATCACAAGCAATATTAAGTCAATTTACCTGTGATCGAAGTGCTTGTAACCATTTCACCTATGCGAAAGATCGTCGATTTGGAATCAAAGGGACTTTGAAGGATTTTTAATTTGGCTTTGACTAGAAGGGAAGGAAAAATTTTGAAAAAAGTGAGCTTTTCATCGTTTTCCATTTCTCGTCGTTCTCCTTCTTTTGGTATTTTTCTCGTATTTTTTGTCATTCTCATCATTTAATTTTTTCGTATCAGTCTACACTTGCTCAAGCCGAAGCTCCGCTTCTCTACGAGGCTGAGAGATTATCTAAGGTGAAGTTCTTCTTGTTGGTTCTTGGGCCGATACCGTGCTCCTTTTCTCTTAATCCCTAGAGAAGTTTCAGAGATTATTGTTTAAAGAAGTTCACAGTTATGGAATTCGAACCCAACCGTGCTCCTCTTCTCGTTTCCCGATATAAGATCGGATTATCGTCGGAGAACTTCACTTCAAGGTGCTCCTCTTCCAGCCGTTCTGACGAGCGTATGAGATTATCGATGGAGAAGTTCACAGCAAGATCCATGCTCCCTTCTAATGATTTTTAATAGTTGAGAGGCAGGTTCTTTTGGACTGCTTTTTGTGCGTTGAGCATTCCTCGTGTGCGGTTTCCCCTTCTTTTGTCATCTCTTTCTTTGTTATATCTTTCACTCCCCCTCCTTTTCTCGTTTGAATCTCCCGCCGAGGATTCGGATCATTGTAGAAGGATCAAGGGGTTTCAAAATGAAGAAAAGGTATTCGAAGAAGGATTAAAATGGATGACTAAAGGCTATTTTAAAGGATTGAGATTTTCTATATGGCCAAGTGAGGAATTTCCTAAGTACCCTAATCATTTTCCTAACGATTTAACGCAAGGCGAGTCTGAAGCCAAGAATCACTAGTTAGACAAGCAATTGATGTGTGACTCGCTCTTCGAAGAAAAACAAAAACGGCTAGAATCCTCACTTATATAGAGTGAATTTGTGTCTAATTGAACAAGTTAATGACCTTTAGACACAAGAATGCGACTTAGACGGACAAAATTAAGCAATTAATCAGTCGCATGTCCGGGAAATCCATTCGTGACTTAGATCGAGCATCCTAAAGATATCGTCACTCCTCTAATATTATTGGTATATGTATAATATTTTTGAATTTTTATATTTCATTATTATAGTATTATTTAATGAAAAACAAAGTTATTTTTTTTAATCTTTTTATATTTATTTTCACGCAAGATATAGCATTGAAAGTGAGAGCACATAGAAGAAGACATACGAAAGCACATAGGAGCACGTACAGCACATATTACAGAAGATTCAACATGGCTAATTTTCGGACAAGAAATTGGAATCGTTTTTCATCCAATGCTTTGGTGAAAATGTCAGCTAGTTGAAACTCCGTTTTCACGAAATACATGTCAATCGTGCCTTCTTCTACGTGATTATTTATAAAATGATATCTAATATCTATGTGTTTCGTGCGTGAGTGGTGAACAGGATTTCACGTTATAGCAATGACACTCTGGCTATCACTGAATAGGTATATTATTTAAATTATATCCATAATCGCGAAGCTGAGTTGTCATCCACAGCATTTGCGAGCAACAGCTGGCGGCCGCGACGTATTCTGCCTCAGCCGTTGATGTTGAGACGCAGTTCTGCTTCTTTGATGACCAGCAGACCAGCTTTTTGCCTAGAAGTTGAGCGCCACCGGACGTGCTTTTCCTGTCATTCGACAACCTGCATAATCAGCGTCAGTATAACAAATTAATTTGAAATTCGTGCCCTTAGGATACCAGAATCCTAGGGTGGAGGTGCCTTTGAGGTAGCGTAAGATTCGTTTGACCACAAGCATGTGGAATTCTTTGGGGTCGGCCTGGAAACGGGCACAGAGGCAGATGGCAAACATAATATCCGGCCGGCTTGAGGTGAGATAGAGGAGAGAGCCGATGATGCTGTGATAGAGTGTGATGTCGACCGCTTTTCTTGTGGGATCGGCATCCAACTTGCAGCTTGTTGACATGGAGTGCTGAGAGGCTTGCTCTGATCTTGATGGAACTTCTTCAAAATGTCCTTGATGTATTTAGTCTGACTTGTGAAGATGCCATCATCGAGCTGCCTGACTTGGAGACCCAAGAAAAATTGCATCTCACCCATGTGACTCATTTCAAACTTGCTCTTCATTAAATCACCAAACTTCTTGCATAGCCAGATGATGTCGTCTATGTAAACTTGGACAATCATCAGATCTTTGTCTTGCCATTCGATGAAGAGGGTCGTATCGATCGTTCCTCGGATGAATCCAGACTTCACGTGGAAATCGCTCAAGACATCATACCAAGCATGTGGAGCTTGTTTCAGTCCGTAGAGAGCTTTGTCCAATCAATAGACGTGATCAGGATGTTCTTGATCAACAAAGCCTTCTGGCTGAGCGACATAGACTTTCTCTTTTAAGACGCCGTTGAGGAAGGCGGTCTTAACATCCATTTGGTAGATTTTGCAGTCTTTATGGGCCGCATACGCCAAGAGAAGGCGGATGGCTTCGTGCCAGGCAAGAAGAGCATAAGTTTCGTCGCAGTCAATGCCTTCTTGTTGGTTATATCCCTTTGCAACCAGCCTTGCTTTGTTCCGGATCACTTCCCCATCTTCATTCTTCTTGTTCTTAAAGACCCATTTCGTCCCGATAATTATTTTCCATGGGGACGGGGTACTAACGTCCACACTTGCAGACGCTCGAACTGATTGATTTCGTCTTGCATTGCTATTAAATCGGGTCTTAAAGTGGCTCAGCTACCTTAGTAGGCTCATTTTGGCTTAAGAAGCAGCTAAAGAGACTGTGTTGATGATGTGTCCGTACTCCACTCGAGGGATCACCAATAATCTGATCAACTTGATGTGCTCGAGTCCACTTTCGCTCGTGAGACAAAGCTGAAGTAGATGCATCAGCCATTTGTGGACCGAGATTTCCATTGATCTCCGGTTGTTCATTAGATCTTGAATTTAGTGATTCTGACGAGACTTCCTCAAAAACCAAGGTTGGTTCAGTGTTCTGTGGCAATTCTGAATCGGGTGAGGTGGAGACATTTGAAGAGCTTGGTACATCGGCCTCGTCGAGTGGGGGATCCACTAAAGGTGTGGCAGTGATGGTGTCTGGCCGAATACATGCTCAAAGAGAGAGTCCAAATCGTCTAACGCAAGTCTCAAAGCCTCTTCTGACGTTGATTCCTAATTAGTTGCCATCTGCTGTTGTTTTGTGCCAACACACAAGTGAAAATGGGTTCTGAACTGTCGTGGTCAGAAGCCATCTGGTTAGGCACGGGTTCTGGACTGACGTGCCCAGAAGCCATTTCTGCACTTCGTGGAAGGTGACATTGTAGCTTTCTTTGATAGTGCGGTTGTACTTGATATATACCTGTACACCTTTGAAGTTGATGAATACCCGACGAAAGTGGCATCGAATACTTTAGGGTCGAACTTAGCTCGTTGTTCTCTGTCGTTCGCCACAAAGCATATGCACCCGTAGACCTTCAAGAAGAAAATGTTGGGTATCCGCTTGTTAATGGTCTCACGTAGTCTTATCAAAGCTTTTGTGAACTACCGTCCTGTTCTGAGTGAAACAAGCGGTAGTTACCGCTTCAGCCAAGAAAGTGTGGAGGCCGGAATGAATCAGCATAGTATGTGCGGCTTCCACTAGAGTCCTGTCCTTTCTTTCAACAACCCCGTTTTGTGAGGCATCTTGGCGGCTGAGAATTGTGGCTAATCCCAAGTTTCTGATAAAAATCGCTGAGGTACTTATTCTTGAACTCAGTGACATTGTCTGTTCGGATGACTTGGATAGTTTGCTGCAGTAAATTTGAGTCGAGTTCACGAAATTGGTAATCAAGTCCCCCATCTCATCTTTAGTTCGGAGGAACTTCGTCCATGTGTAGTGAGAGAAATCACCAACGTTAACGAGTATGTACTTGCGTCCTTTGATACTCTGTGTGCATTGGTCCACAGAGGTCCATATGCAGAAGTTCTAGTGGACGTGAAGTAGAGGCAATCAGCTATATGATGAGATGCTCGCTTCAGTTTTCCTAGTTGGCACGCCGAACATTGATGCTCTTTTTGTAATACAATAGTTGGAAGACCGTGAAACTACTTTTTCGTTGAAAGTCTTTGTAGAGCTTAATGTTAAGATGAGACATTTGTTGATGCCATAAGCCGTTCCTCTGAATTACAGTCTGAGAAATGAGGCAAACAGCTATCGAGGGCCGCACGGACGTCAGGTTGATAGTGTAAAGGTTAGATTTCCGACTTGGAGGAGTTCTTTGTCCTGACTGTCCAATATTCTGCACCGGTCAGCAAGAAAGACCACCTGGAATCCTTTATCACAGAACTGGCCTATGCTGAACAAGTTATGGTGGAGACCTTTGACGTAGGAGTAATCTTTATTGTCAAATTCGTCAGAATGATGTCCCCAAAACCTAGATGGGGGCTGAGTCGTTGTTCCCGAATCTGACTTTTCCATTTGGTCGGTCTTGGTAGTTGCTCAGCAACTCTTGATTTCCCGTCATGTGTGTGTAGCAACCAGAGTCGAGGTACCACACATGATGGTCCGCAAAAACAAATTAGAGAGCTTTAGGTACCCACTTATAAATGGTCCTCTCAGATTAGTAGATTTAGATGTTGGTTTAGATGTGGTTCTAAGTTAGTACTAGTTGGAGCTTCAACAACACAAGTCAAAGTCGAAGAGGTTGATGTGGGTGTGCCTTAGCGGATGACTTGCCCTTTTTGGCTTTCATCTTTTTGGACGGAGACTTAGGAACACATTTGGGTTGAACCTGACAGGGAAGGTTAATTTTAGCACGAACAAACGCTTCGTTAGGCTTGACCGAGGAAAAGATATTTTCTTTGGATAATCAACTAAGGTGCTTGGGGGATTCGATCTTCACAGGATACTTTAGGCGAGAACATACGTGAGTCATCCTTGATGCATTTGTTTTAGAGTGATTAATTTTAATTTTTGACTTAGAGCCGATTTCGAAATTGGTGCTTCTAAAAGTTGTAGGCTGAAGCGAGCACGTAGAAGCAATTATTTGTAGTGAAGAAATGGCTCGTTTATTTCTACGATTATCTTTTATTTTTATAGAAGAAGGGCTGACATCGAAAGTATTTAAATCTACACGTCCCTTCTCTATTTTTATTATAGACACTCTTGCCTTCGACTCCTTAGGCTCTGTCACTACGCTCCCTGTAGACATAGTAGAGAGAAGATTAGAAATAATATTTTTGAAAGATTTTTCGTGGGTTTTCGTTTAGGAGAAGGCATCTTTCTTTCTTCACGCTTTTAAGAATGACGTTATCTTTTGAGGGAGATGCGTGAGAAATAGTTTGTCAGATGGGGGAAGCTTCGAGATTTCCATCTCTTTTAGGAATTTTTTCTTGTCAGCTTCAAAATCCTCTCTTTCTTTTTCCAAATAAGCTCTTAATCCCTCTATTTTCTTAACGATAGGGGGTATGTAAAGAGAATTTTCAGAATGATGAGATTGTGCTTCGCCTATTATAGAATGATCTTCTTGAAGGTGAGTTGACTCAAGGGTCCAACCCTTGGGAAGATCCCTAGTTTTGTACCTTTGATTCAACTTGGTGTGGGAGAAGGGGATTTCAACCATAGTTTTGGCTTTTCTCTTGACCTCTTCTAAGTCATCTATTTCCTTTGCGTTAGTGAAGACCATGAGATTAGTTAATCCTAAACCCATGTACTTGACATCGTAAAGTTGTTTGCTATCAACTTTTGACAAGCGTTGTGGATTCTCAAAGCCTAAGCCAAATTTATAGTCATAGAAATCTTGGTCCATGGGTTGATTCAAGAATATTGTTTGATCAGTTTGTCCCCTTTTTACCAGAAGATCTTCTAATTTCTTAACTTTAGCGTATAGCTTCTTACGCTCTTCTCCTAATAGAGTGAAATTATTTTCTTCTATTAATTTGGCAGCTTTATAGGCATCTAGATCTCTCATAAGTTCACAAACCTTAGTATTTGATTTAGCTAATTCGGCTTCTAGGTTGGTGATCTTAGTAAATGCTTCCGTTATCCTACAATTGAGGTTAGCTTTCACATTTAGATTTCTAACCAAACAACTGTAGTTTCTTCTAGCCTGTCTTCTAGTTCCTTAATTTTTCGTTATTTTGCTCTATCGGAGGTTTCGTAGTCTCTCTAAAATGTAGGCTCTTAGTAAGTTCTTCTATTTTCGTACTAGAGCTCCTAAGTTCTAATTCGAGACTAATGATTTTCTCCTGAGACTTAGATAGTTTCTTCTCTACTTCTTTTATGCTTTTATGCTCAAGTTTCATGTTAGTGTATTCTTTTTGATACGATTCTAACATGGTCAATAATGTGGAGGGAGAAACTACCTCCTCAGAAGGTTCAGATGTCTGGTCTTTGTTCGTCTGGTTGGAGGTTTCAGCGTCAGAGTTCTCATCCAGGCGGGCCATGAAGGCTAGATTCTCTTCTTCTAAGCTAGACATATCCTCGAGCCAGTGCTCTAGTTCTACCATTAGAGCCGCTCCAGCTTTTTTTGTTTTGTGAGTTGAAGCTTCATGTAGTAGTTGGCATCTCTCTTCTTTAGGAGAGTGCATTCTCTGGCATAATGACCTTGTTTCCTGCAGTTAAAGCACTTGGTCGGTTCTTTGATGTTCTTGACTTCAGAGGCCTCAGGTGTACGTTCTTTGTTCTTTGAGCTTGAGGTCCAAAGTCGATTGACTGATGATGAGGACTTCTTCTTGAAGTATTGTTTGCTCATCATTTTTCCAATGAGGGCAACTGCTTTCCTAGCGATTTCACGTTTGGCTCCATGTCTGAGTCTGATTCGACTTGAGGCTCTGAGGGGGTAGAAGGCTTGATGATCTTCTCTTTTCGTGGTTTAGAGCTTCTCTTCTCTGAGACTAGGGCAACCATGTCTTCAATAAGTTTGCCCTTTTGCTCCTTCTGAATCTCGCTTATAGCTTCCTCGTGTTGAGCGAGATTGTCAAACATGGTGTGGATATCCAGCTCCTCAAGATCTTTATTTTGTCTGATTTGAGTGGATATTTTCTTCCATTCTGAGGCAGAGAGGAAAGAAATCTTATGTTGGTTTCCATGTTCGTCTTCGTGATTTTGATTTTCCTGATCTCGTTTAAGAGTGTGAGATATCTCTGATAGAGATCATGTAAGCATTCCTCGTGTTTAGCTCTGAAAGAGTCGTAAGCTGTGAGAATATTAGCCTTCTTGGCTGTGATACCGACTTCTATCCTTTGCATCATCTTACGCAACTCGTCCCACATTCCCTTAGCAGTAGGAATGCTGTCGATCTGGCAATAAATGTCGTTTGGATGCCTTGCATTAGAGTGTTCTTGGCTATCAGATCAGGCTTAGCTCTCACTCTTTCCTCTGCTGTGTATTCTCTAGGCTCTTTGAGTCATATAGTGGCAGGAATTGGAGGATTAGCAGTGTTGTCACCGGGTACATTTACCCAGAACTGAGCTGGACCTTGCTCAAGTGATAAGAGAAGATCTTCTGCTTGATCTTTTAGCTCTATAAAATTCAGAAAGCGGCTTCTTCGTACTATGTATTCGCCTCTCTTGAGAATCGAGGGACGGTTGTCATTACCAAGAGAGTAAGCATCCATTTCTTGTTTTTCTTGAGTTGATGTAGGATCTTCGTTTATTGTTTTGATGATTTGAAGAATGATGTGACGTGCTTCACAAGTAGCAAATTTGTTAGTAGCATCTGATTTTGAAAGAATGATCGAGAATTATTTTTGATTCAATCCTTGAAGTTTGACAAAAAATAATTTTCGTCGATTAAGAATAGTGCTACTGATTTTGCGCGCCAAGTACTGTTCGAGAAAGAATTTCGAGCGAAAATAAAATTTCGATTCGAATGTAATTTTGCGATGAGAAACTGTTTAAAAGTGAACTCAATCGTCAAATTGACTCGTGAAGTTTGGTGATCGAAAATTTTAATCGTCGAAAAATTTGTTGACCGAAATCAAAATGTAGACTTTTTCAGGATATTGACTCGAGAAGTTGACTAAATTTCTCGAGTACACAGTTTCAGTTTAGCGCTAGATTTTCAACCGAAAAGAATTTAGAAGATACGTGGCGATGTTAAACCTATTGGTCAGTTATCAGACTGTAAACAATCTGATCCGGTTCGGTCCAAAGTAGTCTAGCCTATATATCCTCAGTCAAATTGAATTTTGAAAATTTGATCGAAATCCGGCGGTCAAAAAAGTTTTTCTATGCGTCAATTGATTTTGGTCGTCGAGAAACAATACCCAATGGAGTTCCTCGTTGAGTGAAAATTAATATGTTGACCGAAAAATTTTACGAGCCAAAATCCTTAAGTCAAACACGAAATGTCTGACCGAAAAGTTTTTCGAGAGAAAAAGTTTTGCGCGGGGTCAAAATCGTCAATTCTCGGCGAAAAATTTAAGGCTCAAAAAGTTTTTCTGCTGACAACAGTGGCTTTAGTAGTAAATCAGTATTTCCAATTGAAAATTTTTTGCACGTTGTTTTACGATTGAGAAATTAATCCTGATCGAAGAACTTAGCAAGAAAAATTGAAATTACGCAAACAGTCACAGAATACGATTTAACGTCGAATTCGAGCAGATACTAAAAATTGATCGATGAAGGTATATGCTCGAAGTCAGCTACTGATTACTCACAAACAGAAGATTAAACACGTTCGAAGCAAATAATGTTCAATTTTGCAAAAATGAGAACACTTTCAAACTGTCATGCAAACAGTAAAATCACAGAATAAAATATTCAGCCTAAATCATGATTCTGGTTGCTACCGATCTATTCCTGATTGATTTAAGTTTCTTATGCGAGCACAAACATCAAATGCAACTCTGATAAGCACAGAATATAAGCTATTACATCAAAATTGAATTTCGTGCCAAACTGTTCTTCGATTGAACAGTAACATAAATGAAATTTCGATACAAATCTAACAATTGTCGATTCAAAACAGAACGAATCTGCTCTAATACAAATTGTTAGGTCCTAATTTATCAACTTCTAGATCCTAGACTTGAAATCTAAGGCAATCGATTAGAATTATGGAGAATTAGATGTCGATCGAAAACCGTTCGTTGAGAGCTTCAAGAGAGATTTCGACTGGTGAGAGAATGCATGCTGATTTCTCTCTCTCGAATTAGATTTGCAAGCCTTTTTGGATCAATTGAATTAAATTCGCGGATCAATTGAATTAAATTCTCTATTAAGCTCAATGATTACGAATATATTTGTACCAAACAAGCTTGGTATAAATAACATATAAGTTCTAATCTAAGGACAATTACAAGAAACGCCCCTAATTACAAGGACATTTATTTAAAATCAAAGCACAACTATAATTAGTATTCTACACCTTACTACACTACAAACGATTGTTCCACTGGCTATCGCATGTCGGTGATAGTGACTAACGTATTCGTTTTATTTATCACTTGTCGCACCTGCACTTTACATTAGTACAACGCGTGTCGATCAAGTTTTTGACGCCGTTGCCGAGGAATAGATTGAATTAGGAACACCGTAGTTCAGTTGCCACTTTATTTGGCGTTTTCTTAGTTTTTCAGTATTTGCGTTATTTGTGTTTCTATAACATTACTACTTTCGTTGTTGTTTTATCTGTTCGCTTATTTTTGTTTTTGCTTATTGAATGTACGATTCAGCAGCCCAAAGTCATCCATCCAGTGCGGCTGTCGAAACAAACCCAAATTTTGAGCGAAAGGTACTTAGGCAACTGAGGTACGACACCGAAGAAGTGAGCACTAGCTCTCAGGAACCGTTGGTACTCAGAGGACAGCCCTCACGAATCGACCCAACACTCTCGTGTAGAGGCAACTGTGGACAGCCCAGATACAGAAGTAGAGATGGCGGACCATCTAGTGCCTGTCCACAACGTTCTAGAGGAGGAGCAGACACTACAAGATTTGCTCAAGAACGCCGCACTAGGCGGTACAGAATTGACGATTGAGAACAACAATTTTCAGCTGAAGCATTCTTGACTTCAGATGATTTTCCAAACGGCCCAGTTTGAGGGGAATCCAGACGACGATCCCTACTCGCAACTGAAGGCCGTTAGTGACAAACACCATTAAGATTAATGAGGTCTTGAGCGATGCGATCAAGCTAATGTTGTTTCCACTCGCTCAAGTTCAGGGTGAAGGACTGGTTGGAGATGTTACCACACAGATCAATCACTACCTGGGAGGAGCTATGAGCCACATTCATCGACCACTACTTCCCATTATCAAAGGTGCTAAGGCTGAAGACACAGATATCGCTTTTCTACCAGAAGGATTCGAAAATCTCTATGAGTTGTGGGAGCGATACAAGGCGCTATTGAAAAAGTGCCCGCAACATGGGATGTCGAAGGCCGCCCAGGTCAACCGATTCCACGATGGGCTCAATGACCAGACTGTTCATATGTTAGATGAAGCCGCAAGATGAGGACTCGTGAAGCTCAGTGCGACATATGCTTGGAAACTAATCGAGGAGTACTCGAGGAACAGTTTTATGAAGGGCAATACGAGGATGAAGACCGGGCGTATTCGGAGTAAGCAAGGAGACGCCCACGAATGCCGCATTCGAAACGCTCCAGCAACAAATTTCGACGAGGAACTCTCCGATGCAGACAGTTATTGGCGCATTACTTCCAAAATCCGGGCAGACGCAACCCGTGAATGCAGTGATGACCACCGCACCAATGCAGCATACGCCGTACATACCACTGTGTGGGATTTATGGCGCAGCCCACGAGACGCCTGAATGCCAACTCGAGCAGCCCCTAAGAGCATGTAGATTATATGTGGAATTACCAAGGCGGCCAACAAAGTTACCAGCCTCGAGCGCATCCCAACTAGGCGTATGGGAATCAGAACCACCATGGGCAAGGACCCTCAGGATTTCTACCTAGACCATCCGGGTTCCAAAACGGGGCACCACGACCGTACCAGAATGTGCCTGCGGTTTCAAGATCCGATGATATGAAGGAGATGAAAGACATGGTGAAGACGCTCCTCACAAATTTCAGCAACACCACCGTCGCCCACTAGAGTCGAATGACGAAGATGGAGGTGTATATAGAAGCGAATAACGTACGTTCCCAGAACATAGACACCTCGCTCATGAAGCTGGAGCAACGGTGGGCCAGAAGAAGTATTGCAAGGCGGTAACCTTGAGGAACGAGCCAAACCCAAAGGAGTATTGCAAGGTGGTAACCTTGAGGAACGAGAAAGAACTGCAAGAAGTGCCCGCCAAGAAGAAACTAAAGGAGAACGCGAACTTCAAGAGCCATGACGAGCCCGAAGTGACGGAAATCAGAGGCGACGATGTTGAGAAGGCCGAAGCTGAGAAGGAGAATCGAGCCCAAAAATGAAAAGGCAAAGGAGACCCAGGGACACCAGTAAAGCCATACCAGCCGATGGTCCCTTACCCAGCTCGATTGAAGAAGACAAGGATGAGGCGCAGTTCAGTAAATTTATGAGTATGTGTAAAGAACTACATATCAACTTATGGTTTGTTGAAGCCATTACGCACATGCTCAGCTTCGCTAAGTTCCTAAAGGACCTGCTGACGAACAGAAGAAAGCTCGAACATGTTTCTCCAGTATGCCTACGAGGAGAGTGCTTGGCGATACTCGAAAGCAAGCTGCCAAAGAAGCTTATGGACCAGGGAGTTTTACTACTCTCTGTCTTATAGGAGATTTAGTAGTTGGGCGTGCTTTAGCTGATCTAGGTGCTAGCATTAATTTGATGCCATATTCCATGTTTAAGCGCCTAGGATTAGGTGAACCACGATCCACTAGGATGAGCCTGTAGTTAGCTGATAGATCGTTAAAGTACCCTCGAGGTGCTATAGAGGATGTCCTAGTTAAGGTAGATAAGTTCGTGATTCCTACTGATTTCATTATCTTAGACATGGAGGAAGATGATAATGTCCCGTTGATTCTAGGTTGACCGTTCTTAGCCATAGGAGAGACCATGATAGATGTTAGAAATGGAACGTTAACTTTAACAGTAGATGGTGAAAAAGTTACGTTTAGCAAGGCTGATTCGATGAAAAAGAGTAACGAGCATGATGATAAATGTTATTAGTTAGACGCTTTTGAGCATGATTTTCTCTTTTATGTGCAAGGTCTATCACAGGTTTTGAGCGGGTTTGATAAACGTATTTCAACACATTTATCGTAGCATTTAATTGGCTTATGATAGAGGTTCATAATCATTTATACACTTATTCGCTCTATTTGCACCTATTTTGATATTGAAGGACCCTAGGACGACCTTCGGGCGAAAAGGAGCGAAAACGAGGCAAAACGGTCCAAAAAGGATGGAAACATGCATATGTCACGACTGTGACATATCGTGCACGAGGCCGTGACAAGGAACAGAATCCAAAACCAGGTGCAGTCACGACCGTGACACTTATTACACTAGGTCGTAACGTCGAGCAGTGAGCGAGGAGTTCCAAATAGAAGATCGTCACGGACATAACATGTCATGCACGAGGCCGTGACACTGGACAGTGACATGTCATGCACTTGGCAGTGACAGAGAGCCGAATAAATGTGCGTCACGACCGTGACATGTCATGCACTTGGCAGTCACACATGGCAGAAAGCAACGCGAAGCTAATCGATGATGGTCACGGCCGTGAAGGCCCATGTCCCAGGACGTGACACTTACGAAAATCAGTATAAAAGCCCAAATTCGACTCAGAAAGAAGGGAGACCTCTCAGATCATAACCATAACACCTCAGAGACGAAATAGAGACGTCAAGAATGGAGAATTCCACCCGAGAAGTGCAAGAGACGGATCAACGGCGCAATCATGCCGAATTGAACGAGGAACGAAGATTCATCCATGCTACCGTCCCAGATCCATCGGTACATCAAGATCACAAGTCTTTCTTCCTCATTTTCTATTTCCTCCGTTGTTTCTCGTCAATTATGTGTAGCTAAATCCCTTCTGTGTTTGGGAGTAGATGAACGCTAGGTTTATTCGTATCTAAGACATATGTTTATCGTGACTCGTGTGCTTTGACTATTTATCTATCTATGAATTTGCTTCTTCGCTTTAATATATCTATGTGTTAAAGTGAATGTTTGGAAAATCATTTAGGGCGACAACTAAATAACGATTAGGCCGTTCGTAGAAGATAGGATTCGAGTATAGGGTGAAAGCAAATACTTGATCCTCGCCTTTAGTAATTGTTGAATTTTAGATCTCCGTGAGCGTTTAGAGCGACAGTAAATTCGTGAATGGGTAGGAAATTAATGCGACTTAGTCTTAACCACGTAGGAACGATGTTTCATTATCTTAGTCGATAATACCTAGCGGGATTCGAATCCCGAGCACACTTTTATCATCTGAAAGTACTCTCATCAGTTTAGGCGTATTCTCTTAGTCTCTCGTTGATTTAGGAGTGATCTGTTAGGATAATTTGTAGTACAGAAAAATCTGCGCCCTTTAATTAGGCTAGATATCGAGTCGATAGGTTATTACTAGTAATCAGTCCATTCCGCATGTTCGATACTCGTCTACTCACTTTATTGCACCCCAAATGATAGGTCCATTGCCTATCGCACGTCGGTGATAGTAATTGGGTATTCGTTTTATTTATCACTTGTCGCACTTGCACGTTCTATTAGCACACCGCGTGTCGATCAAGTTTTTGGCACTGTTGCCGGGGAGTAGAATGATATTAGGAACACCATAGTTCGGTACTTTAGCCAGTTTATTTGACATTTTCTTAGTTTTCTATTAAATTGCGTTATTTGTTTTAATTGCGTTATTTATTTCCTACATCATTACTAGTCTCGTTATCCGTTCGACGTACTTATTTATTTCTTCGCTATTTTTAGTTCCGCTTCTTGAAGGTATAATTCAGCGGTAAATGACCCGAAGCCATCCATCAGGTCCCATTGTTGACGCAGACCCATATTCGAGCGGAAATTACGAAGGCAACTCAAGCACGACACCGAAGGCGCTTCCACTAGCTCTCAGGAACCGCTGGTTAGCTATTCAAAGAACAGTTTGCAGGAATTGACCCAAAACTTTCGTGTAGAGGCATCCGTAGATAGCCCACACAGAAGTAGGAATGGCGGACCACAAAGTGCCCGTCCACGAGGAGGATCCATCACTACAAGATTTTCTCAAGAATGACGCACTAGGCGGTACTGAGTCGGCGATGGTCATTATGCCGATCGAGAACAACAACTTCAAGCTGATGCATTCTTGGCTTTAGGTGATCTTCCAGACGGCCCAGTTTGAAGGTAGTTCAGACAACGATCCCTACTCACATCTGAAGACTTTCCTGACGGTGACTGACACCATCAAGATCAACAGGGTCATGGGCGATGCAATTAAGTTGATGCTGTTTCCATTCTCGCTCCAGTTCAGGCTGGTTGGATATGTTGCCGCTCAGATCGATTACTACTTCGGATGAGATGCGAGCCACCTTCATCAACCATTACTTCCCACTATCGAAGGTGCTAAGGTTGAAGATGGAGATCTCCCTTTTTCATCAGAAGGACTCAGAAAACCTCTATGAGATGTGGGAGCGATACAAGGCACTACCGAAGAGGTGCCCAAACACGGGATGTCGAAGGCATCCCAGATCAACTAATTCCACGAGGGGCTCAACGACCAGACCGTTCACATGCTAGACGGAGCCGTAGGAGGAGGACTCGTGAAGCTCAATGCGACCGATGCTTGGACTCTAATTGAGGACTACTCGAGGAACAACTTCATGAGGGGCAATACGAGGATGAAGACATCAGGCGTAATCGGAGTAAGCGAGGAGACGGCCACGAATGCCAAATTCAAGGCACTCCAGCAACAAATCACTGCGACAAATTCTCAGCTGCAGACAGTCATTGGCGCACTATTCCAGCATACGTGATGACCACCGCACCGATGCAGCATATGCCATACGTACCACTGTGCGGGATCTGTGGTGCAGCCCACGAGACGTCTGAATGCCAACTTGGGCAGTCACTGGAGCACGTAGATTACATGGGGGATTACCAAGGTGGCCACCGCAGCTTTCAACCTCGAGCACACCGCAACTTGGCATATGGGAATCAGAACCACCAGGGGCAAGGACCTCCGGGATTTTAGGCTAGGCCGTCCGGTTTCCAAAATGGGGCGTGTGCATTCCCATATGAATTCTGATACTGAGGAATTGTTATGGACGTGAATTGCAAGAAGTGCCCGCCAAGAAGAAGGCAAAGGAGAATGCCAACTCCGAAAGCCATGACGAGCCTGAAGTGGAGGAAATCAGAGGCGATGATATCGAGAAGGCCGAAACTGACAAGGAAAAGGTCGAGCCCAAAAAGGAAAGGCAAAGGAAATCGAGCAGCCACCGGTGAAGCCATACCAGCTCGACTAAAGAAGGACAAGGACGACTAAAGAAGGACAAGGACGAGGCACAGTTTGAGGTAAATTTATGAGTATGTGTAAGAAATTACATATTAACTAACAATTTGTTAAAGCCATTACGCAGATGCCCAGCTTTGTCAAGTTCCTGAAGGACCTGTTGACGAACAGAAGGAAGCTCGAACATGTCTCCACCGTATGCCTGCGAGGAGAGTGTTCGACAATACTACAAAGCAAGATCCCGAAGAAGCTATAGGACCCTTATCCTGTTTCTTATAGGCGATTTGGTAATCGAACATGCGTTAGCTGAAATGACCCGATCCCTTGCTTAAGCCTGCCCATAAACCTTTTGCAAGATATAGGTTTTGGTAATAAGTATCCCTAAGTACACGACATTCATGACGATGTATTCTTTGCGACAAAAGCCAAACCTTGATGTTTAGGGAATAAGGACAGTGCACAAACAAGCTTTGCAAGCTGGGATTATGTGTCCAAGTGGGCTAAGGTGCAAGCTTTGCCCACGATGCTAGGGTAGTCGTTAAATTTTTACGAGCATTATTTTCACGATTTGGGACACATAGATGCATCATTAGTGATAGAGGCACTCATTTCTGTAACACCAAGTTTGCACGAACATTATAACGTTACGGTGTTAGACACAGCCTATCCACTCCATACCACCCCCAAGCTAGCGGTCAGGTCAAAGTAGTGAACCGTGAGTTAAAATGCATTCTAGAAAAGACCATAGAAGGGAACCGTAGGGAGTGGGCGAATAAGTTGAACGATGCACTTTGGGCATATAGGACTGCATATAAGACACTATAGGCACTACACCGTACAGATTAGTCTATGGAAAGTCGTGCCACCTCCCCGTTGAAATCGAGCATAAGGCTTATTGGGTGATCAAGTCCTTGAATCTTGATCTAGGAGAAGCCAGTGAAAAGCGGCAACTCCAAATCAACGAGTTAGACGAGTGGCGTTTATCGGCTTACGAAAATGCTCGAATGTATAAGGTACGCACGAAAGCTTACCATGACAAGAAAATTAGGCAAAGGCGGGAGTTTCAGGAAGGGACCAAGTCCTCCTCTTTAATTCTCAACTTAGTCTTTTCCCGGCAAACCTATATTACGTTGTTAAGGACTGTTCATCGTTACTCGTGTTTTCCCTTACGGTACTGTCGAGATTTCAGGAATAAAATAGGGAACTTTCAAGGTGAACGGCCACAGGTTGAAGCAGTATCATGGAGGCGAGGGAGATGTGGGCGAAAAAGAGGTGCTATATGTGGACTTCCAGCCATCCTAAGCAAACAAGGGTACGTCCAGCTATAGATGATAAAGGAAGCTGTTCTTGGGAGGCAACCCATGTATTTTCATTTATGTTTTAGACATTAGAGTACTTCGCAGTACTCTATCACTGCCAGAAGCTTAAGCTTCACAGCCGTGACTCAGCTAAATGACACTTGCTGCCTGTGTTGAGGTATATGCCCTAAATGCCGTACGAGGACTGGGAGTACGAGGGCAATTTGGTAATTGTGTAGTGTTTAGTGATGTAATTTGATTACTTCTATTAATGGAATGATATTATTCAAAATTAATTTATTATTTGATAAATAAACTAAAAAGCAAATTATTAATTAGTCTAAAGATTTCACCTCGCAGTCTGGTGAATAAGACAAATTATAAAAACCCAAAAATTGGCAGTTCAGTTACTGATTCTGTGGGGACAAAGAGCGGCACCAGTAAGCTGAGATACTACAATATTAAAATAGTCCACAAGTCTAAGTCTCTAGTAGGGTGACTGGATTGACAAGTACGACTTGTTTGTCGATGGGTCCAATACGGTTGTGCCAACCGTTCACTTGGGAAGTGGGAGCCCATGACAATGATACAAGATGGATCAGGGGATTATTTGTATTTGGACACTGACTCGTAATTGAAAGATCACACGCTTCGATTGTCCTTGATCGACCGATTGACTGTAGTAGTATGCGTGAACCTTAGACGGAAAGGGTTAACTTGGGATTGGTCTTGAGGTCTTGACTTGTCACTAGTTTGCTAGGCCCGTCTTTCCGGTGGCATGGGCCAGCGGCGAAATGCGGTCTTGACTTTTCGATGCAATTATCGGTTGAACTGCGGAGTGGGGTTTACGGTCTCGATTAATTGGAAGTTAACATCCTATGGCAAGTTTAATGTGCCGGAATCTATCCAAGTCTCTGGCTAGAGCATACAACTGACTCGCGATAGTCGTGGAGGGAAGTTTAGGTGTTTTCACCGACATAAACGACATAGAGTCGAGTTCTGTAAGTTTGACTATGCATGACTTTCACTCGATCGGGACAAACATAGAAGGTTTATACGTATGACGAAAATCTACAGTCGGTTCGTGGATTATGATTAGATCAAATTCTTACTCAAGTTGGGTTCTTTTCGGTACCACGGGGCTGGCTAGGTGAATTTCGAACTCCTAGACACCTCCTAGGTCGGTTGAGATGAACCAAGAAGTCGGGCTTACAAAGGGCAACCGACACAACGTCATCATCAGAGAGAGAGAGACAAGGCTACGTCCTAGATTGAGACATTAGGGTTTGGGTCTTGGCCAAAACCCTGATCGGCCGAATATACTAAGTTTGACTAGTGAGGGGTAAAATGGTCTTTTCACCTCACGATATGCTTTTGAAATAAAATATTGGATATTGAATATTTAGTATATGATTTAAATTAGATTTAGATCTTTATTATTGTCTTAGAGAAATATTATTATTAATTGAATTAAATTCGGATATATATAAGTTTCGAATTTTATTAGATAAAATTTCGAAAATTATTAAATATATTTATATTGGATATTATATATTTAAAATGTACTAAATATGGTATTTTAGTTAGTTACGATATTGGATATTTAATTAATTAAATTTACAGCTTGAATTTTGAATTCGTTACTTGGTAAAACGAAGACTTGGTAAAAGGGGAGGTGTGAGGATTTTTCTCCCACCATCTCAACCTATTTTTTGGCCTATCCTAAGTGATATAAATAAGGATTATCGAGATCCTAAAAAAAAAAGCTAAATTTTCGAAATTTGAGTCCAATAGAGGAAAACTAAGAGTTTTCTCCGCTCACCACATTGTCTCTCACACTCTCTCTCTCGGGGCAGCAAGCGGCTCGTTCTTGGCCTAGCCGCACTTGCAAGAACAGCTGTGATGTTAGTAAGGTGCCGGCGTGATGATCTTGCGCAAAGAAGGCGTTATGTTCGTGTGCTTTTGGCGTAGGAGAGGGGCACTATGCCTCGGGGATTAGAAGGATTCGAAGCTAGCCATCCTCGAGAGATTTCAACAAGGTATCATGGCTGATCCCTTATCTCTTTATGTCAATACGTTCTAGGAACGTGGGTCTGGAGACCCTAGGGGATTCCCAGCAGCCTGATGTCATGGCCAGAAGCTTAAGCTTCACGGCCGTGGCACTTACGTGCCATCAGAAATGAAAATAATGTGAAGTTCACGGCCTTTGACATATATGTCACAGCCGTGACACAGCGACGTACCTCGTTGTGCCTTGTCACGGCCAAAAGCTTAAGCTTCACAGCCGTGACTACATCCAACGGCACTCGCTGCCTCTTGTCACGGCCAGATGCCTAGGCTTCATGGCCGTGACAATTATGGATTTTCAAAAAGAAATCCTAATAAGAACGCGACCCCCCCCCAAAAAAAAATCATTTCTCTCTCATTTCCTCCCTTTCCCTATCGCGGTTCCTTCTCCATCGAAACCCACCACCACCCAAAATTACCATCGGACGCCAACTGCAGCATCCTCCACCGACTGTCCCAGCCCCAGCGAACTCCAAACACCCACTTAACTTCCATCTTAACGCGATTAAAGCAACGAGGTATGAAATTTCTTATTAAACTCTCTTACTTTCGAATTTTAGGGATTTTCAAAATCGGGCCTAATTGGGTGGGTGTTTTCATGCTCTTTTATGATTAGCTACATGCTGTAAACACATTGGGTTGCCTAATTTCTTGAATTTGACCATGAATTTGATGATTATGTGAGAAACACTAATTTCAAATTTTAGGGGTTTTTGGAAATAGGTGGTGAAAATTGTTGCTTTCTGTGGTTTATTTAGTTTTAGTTCATCGTGTGAAGTCCAAGCATGCGCGTGGTTGGTTAATTTTCGAGTTCCAAATGCATAGTTAACTTGCCCATAACATGTTCGACAAAATGCCGCATTAAAGTGTTCTTATGCTCTCGTTAAATAATTGTCAATTTTGTCGCTATTTTGGTCGAGTCGAGCTGCTTTGAATTTACTTGCTATATTTTCGTTGAGCTCACATACGTTTTATAGGTACTATGACTCGAATCCGCTGTGCTGCCCAGCGTGACCCAGCTCGCGGTCGCCTATTCGTCAAAGGCGACGCGGGACCACGTCAACACTCCTAGCTGCTATGCAGTAATTTACTGACGAGGCCCAGACGGCATGATACAACAGGCTGAAATGATGAGTTCATCCCCATGGACAAAATCGACCGCGACACGCTGGCGAAGCACCACATCGACCAGCAGGTCGCTCAATACCTGTCGCGCGATGGATGGGCCACTTTCCTCCACATTGATGAGCCGGCCTACAAGGATCTGACGATGGAGTTCTTATCCATATTCTCCCACAAGGAGTAAGGCTACAACACACGGTCAAATTTCGAGGGTTCAACGTGGAGCACACGATGGACGTAGACGATTTTTTGCAGGGCGCTTGGAGTACCATTGCCATATTTCGGGCCCGATGCCCCATTCCCCGACAAGGATTATAAAGACTATCTTCAGCGCTCGGGGGACGGACTCGCATGCTGGGCCGATATTGCACGACCCGACGAGCCCGAATTTAGCATCAAGGCCTCGAAGGCATCATCACTCAGGAGTCCAGGGCTACGCTACATCCACCGCCTAGTGACAACTTCGCTAACACCGAGGGACAACTCGCACGGAGCGATTACGCTCCCTGATCTATTTTACTTAGCCAAGATGCAGCGAGGTGTGGAAGTCCATTTGGGGATGGCCCTGGCCCACGCCTTCAGTAGTCAGGCAGAAACAAGAAGCCGGGTGAAGATCGCCGTGGGGGCATTCATACTAAGGTCGTCAAGTGCCTACATTATTGGCCGACAAAGCACCCGAGATGGAGGTCGTCGGCTGGCACAATCCACTGAATGAGGAGATCGTGACGATGAAGATGCTAGTGAAGGTGCCCGCCTCGACTCACGCGAACAAGGTGTACGTCTGGCACGAGATGATCGTGATCAGATGGACCACGATGACTTCCCTGCAGACAAACTCTACATCGAGGGCCCTCACCCATGGAGACAGACACGACCGCCGAGCCTTCATATTCTTCTGGATACTACCAGGGCGAGTCTTCCGGCGTCGCCCAATATGCATTGATAGTGGAGCTCGACGCCTTGCGCCAAGACATGATGCGCCTGAACCACGAGGCGCTGCAACGCGACGAAGAAGCTAGGCATTTTAACGAAGAGACTCGTCGCCGGCATGAAGAGTACGAGCGCTGGAACGAGGAAGCTCATCGCCGGTACCGTGAAGAGCAAGAGCGCAATGACCGGGCCCTTCAAGCAATGGATGCCGCGGTCAAGCTTACATAAGAGTCGCTGTCGTGCCTTCGCTCGAGGCCACCCTCCCCGCCACCACCCCCTTAGTGACGCTTTCTTTCTTTTCTTTTCTTTAGACATTTCGTTTGCTTGAGTAGTCGTCTGTGTCTATTTCTATTTTTTTATGACACTGATGTTTATAACTATGTATATAGTTATTATCTATGACTGTTCCCTTTTTACGTTTAATTTTCCTTTTGGTTAGGCAAGGATACGCATCACGAGTCACGACACTACAACCGTCACGCGTTCAGTGACGACCACGTCACTTATCGTCAAGGGAGTCCCGTTCTTTTTAACCCTCTTTTCTTTATCTTTTATTCATTTTTTTACGTTGAGGACAACGTCGGTCTTAAGTGTGGGGATGGAGGAAATTAGGTTGAGAAGTTACGTGAAAATTTTTTATAACGTGTCCGTGAGCTATTAATTTCGTTAGAAAGGCATGAATTATTGAAAATCAAGCATGATTGTTTGCGCTTATCTCGAGTTGATTCGCATGTCATGAAATTCTGTGAGCGATTATGATATGCATGATTAATTCAATCGTGTCTGCCCTAATAGATATAGCACTGCTTTGAGAGATTCGTACACATACCCATTTACGTTGTGAGAGTTTGAGCCTGACGAGCTTATGCTCATTTTTCTTGGTTGTGTGGCGTGCCTAGTCTATATCTCTCTAGAACTTGCATGTCAGATACGTGCTGAAGCTATTTTGGTGCGTCAGTATGGAAATGACGAGGGCATAAGGAAATACGTCCATGACGAAATTTCCCAACCACGATTAATCCCCTTAGTGCCACTTTGAGCCTGAGCCTATTCGTTTCTCACCTCGTAAATTATAAAAGCCGCTAACCCGAATAAGCCTCCAGAGATCATTTGAACCAGAGCTGATTAGACTAGAGCATATGTCAAACTTGAGGGTTACTGTTCTAATGTCTGATTTAATGTTCTTCTTTATTATTCGGTGAAATGACTCGATCCTACTTGACCATTTTCCAAAATAACCCGATCCATTACATAAGTCTGCTCGTAAACCTTTTTCAAGATATAGTTTTTGGTATAAGTATCCCTAGGTACACGACATTCACTATGACGATGTATTCTTTGCGACAAAAAGCCAAAACCTTGATATTTAGGGAGTAAAGGCAGTGCACACAAAAAAACTTCAGAATAAGCTGAAAGGGCAGAAAATGAAAGGAAATGAAGTTTATAGGGTCGGGTAGAAAAGTCTAGGATTTCAGAGTGAGAACGTTGAATCTTAAGTTGTGGCATGTGATTGTCAGTTTGATCATGTTCTATTCCTTGTGTGTTCGCTTATGTATCTGAGCTTTAGAATTGCATGCGTAAATATCTATGCGTATCACCTCCCTGTTACTTGACCTTATTTCGACCTGAAAAGATCATCAGATTTACGCTTGCCACTTTAAGTAGTAGATATGCGATTAGTTTGCAATCCTATGGTAGGTGTTGGACTAGCGCACGATTTGAGCGATTCAATATATACTAGCCTATCACTGAGTGATTTGAGTGCTAAGGAAGATCAGGTTGATAGGTGCCGATCATTAGTGTACTGTCCATGATTGTTTGCTTGATTCCATTTTGTGCTTTCTAGCTATGATGACAAGTTGCGAACAATTGTGCCGTTATCTTGATTGGATGCCTTTCTGACTTCTAATTTACTTGAGGACAAGCAAATGCTTAAGTATGGGGAGGTTTGATAAACGTATTTTAATACGTTTATTGCAGTATTTATTTGGGTGTAGTTTTCGTAGTAATTTTACGTACTTATTCGCTATATTTACACGTATTTTGATATTAAAGGACCTTAGGATGACTTTCGGGTGAAAACGAGCGAAAACGAGATGAAATGGAGCAAGTATGAAGATACCAATTACGTGTCACGTCGTGACACCTCATGCACGAGGCCGTAACAGCAGTCAGAGAAGCAATCCGAAGACAGTCACGACTGTGAAGCCTAATGCACTAGGCCGTGACATCAGGTAGAGAGTGAAGAAAAGCCAATGAGAACAATGTCACGGCCGTGAAGTGAAGTGCAACAGACCGTGAACCGCGACAGATAGTTAAGACGAAGACATTCACCGCCGTGAACCCTATTGCATCAGGCCGTGACTAAAGTGCGAAAGCAAAGAAGCCCAAGTTGAAGCTGTCACGGCTGTGAAGGTAGCGAAAGCCCTTATATAAAGCCCAATTTCGATACAAAAAGGGGGAACTGATCACTACTAAACCCTAAGCTTAGAGAGACAAAAAGAAGATGCCAAAAATGGAGAATTCCACTCGAGAAGCGCAAGAGATGGATCAACGCTTAACTCACGCCGAATTGAACGAGGGACGAAGACTCATCGAAGATATCATCCCAGATCCATTAGTACTCAAGATCATGAGTCTTCCTACCTTGTTTTCTATTTCTTTCGTCGTTTTTCCGTCAATCATGAGTAGCTAAATTCCTTCTGTTCTTCGGATTAGATGAACACTAGGTAAATTCGTATTCAAGACATATGTTTATCGTGACTCGTGTGTTTTGACTATTTATCTATCTATGAAAGTGTTTCTTCGTTTTAATGATTATTGAATCTTAGATCCCCGAGAGCGTCTAGGGCGATACCAAATTCATGAGTGGGTAGTACATTACTGGGATTTAGTCAAGAATCATGTAGGAACGATATTTTTTTATTTTATTCGATAGTACCTAGTGGGACTCGAATCCCGATCACATTATTTTATCTAAAAGCACCCTTATCAGTTTAGTCGTATTCTCTTAATCTCTCGTTGCCTTAGGATTGGTTTATTAGGTTAGTTCGTAAAACAATCTGCGCACTTTATTAGGCTAGATATCGAGTTGATAGGTTATTACTAGTAATCAAGTTTACTCCTCGTGTTCAATACTCGTTTACTCATCTTACTACACTACAAACGATAGGTCCACTTCCTATCGCAAATCGGTGATAGAAACTACGTATTCGTTTTATTTATCACTTGCGCATGTATTTTACATTAGTGCACCGCGTGTCGATCATGTAACTATAAATAGGTCATTCTATTTCATGCTTTAAATAAAATTTATGCAGCTTCCTTATTGTTCCTTTCTGGATAATTTAGTTTGTTTTGGTTCGTATATAAAACCATGAATGACATGCGATCGATCATCACACAAAGTCTTGCCGAATTTTGCACTTCAATTAATCGTTTTATTGCGCGGATAGAGCATAAAATTAGATGATTTTTACGAGTGTGCAATCAGGAAATTCAATGAATTGCAGTCTAGGTACAACGCGCAGGTGGCTGCCATAGATCGTTTAGGCACGAAGGTTGAAGGCCAATACATTAAAATTCACGAGAGGCTTTCTGTGATAGAGCAAAAACTTTGTATGTAGTTTTCTTTGTCTAAGTACTTTGCATTACTATTAATTTGACTTTGTTTTACATTGTATGTAATTAGGAAAAGGTCTGGATGGCTCTGCGAACGTTGAAAGTGAGGGCTAGACGATGCTGCTATAACTCATGTTGCACAGCGTGAATGAGAGAAGAAAACCGGAGGAAGAAGAGAAACGACGGAACATCCCGTTTGTTGAACCGTAAGTATCAACAGATTTCACATGAGATAGCCACGGGGAATTTTCCAAGACAATCCATGGCTCCAGATGTAGAGTTGCCAGATTCAAGTATTATAGATTCAAGCAAATTCTCTGATCCATACTTGATAGTCATATTAAAATGTTGTTGAGGATGTTCATGCACATATCCGCAACTATACAAACAATGGGAGATGATGTTTGCATAAAGACTCTATTGTGGGGCCGGTGTGATGTTCAGTACATTAGAACACTTACGACAACGACAACCTGGCTGCACGATGAGGTATTCAGACCACATGATTTGTTATGTACCTCCACCTTTAATTGTCTAATATATTCGCTGCTTATCAGCACATTGATGAGTGTCTCCGAGGGTTCATTGAGAGGCAGAGGACTTCTCGTGTAGGTGGCCCGCGAGTTTCTTTCATGAGCGTCATGTTCAATCAGGTCGGTGCAATGGAGTGTAGAGATGGGGGAGGTACGAACCTTGTGGCCCTACGGCGCTACGCGAAGGGCAACGATGATAGATGGCCGTCTATTCCATGGCAACAATCTGATGACATTGTTGTCCCGGCAAATATAAATAAGTATCACTGGATTCTGTGTGCGGTTGATTTCAGGAAACAAGTTGCTAAATATCGACTTTAGTTATGCTTTGATTTTATTATTTGTCCTTGTATTTAGGGGTTTTTATTATATTTGCCCTTAGATTAGGAATAGATTGTTATTTATACCAAGCTTGTTTGTTTAGGTGCTAGAAATCGTTTGCGATTAGATCGGTAGCGTTTAGACCGTCGATTTAGCAGATTTGATTGAATTGGAAAAGTTACTGTTCTCGCGAAGAATAGTTTGAACACGTACTGATTTTGCCTAAATTCGATATATTTTGCTTCATGACGTGTTCAATTGTTTGTTCCTACGTAATCATCACATGATTTCGAGCAGATATCTATAATTTCACGTTCTAATTTGCCGTTTTTGCTTGAATCAGTGCTAATTAGGGTTGTAAAGCTGTTAGAGCAATTTTAATTTTTCTCGCTTAAGTCTTCGAACGAATTAATTTCTCGATCGAAAAACTCCGTGCGAGAATTTTTCTCAGTCAGAACACTGAGTCAGCGCAAAAGTCGCCGTCAGTAGAAGCGATTTTAGTTAGAAAAATTTCTCGAGCATCACTAAGTGAAAATCTTTAAGAGACTTATTTGACTTTGTGTAACAACCCGTCCCATACCGGGTGTCACTGTAGCATCGGTTCCTACTGGGACCTGTGGGGTTGGGCCCCCACACTCCAACTGATAGTCTGGCCCCACTGTACCACCATTTAACCTTTCAACGTGCTTCGTCCTCTCTCACACATACCCTGGGCAAACTTCCCAAGGGGTCACCCATCCCAAGATTGCTTCAAGTCAAGCACGCTTAACTTTGAAGTTCTTTCGGATGGACTCCCGAAAAGGTAGGTCGACCTTGGTGAAGTACTATCAATTCTCTTATAAATTCTTAGCCTGACACTCCCATACATTGTCAGTCTCAGGATCCCCTCTCATTCGGGTGTCGGATCGGTTCATTCATGTACCCCTTCGCCTGGAAGCCTCCCAGGAGTCGCTCCTTGTCCGTGCACCTCTCTGGCACCGGCGATCACTCCCCGCCCTCATCGGCCCGGGCATCACACTTTGCGAGCGTAAAACATTCTCTCAAAGAACATTTTCGGTCAGCTATTAAGTTTGACCTAGCGAAAATCATTTGTGCTCTACAAACTTTTTCAGTCAACAGATTTATTTTGACTCAGCGAGAAACTAACTTAACGTACTGTTCTTACGTTCGAAATAAGTTCACGATCAGAAAATTTTTCTCGACGGAAGGATTTTGAGCATCGAAAATTTTCTCGCTGATAGTTTCTGGCACGTGAACAGTACTATCACATTTTATTACGACGAAATAATTTTTGATCAAACTTTAAAGATTGAATCAAAAATTATTTCTACTGCTTTTGAGTCAAACGCTACTAACTAATTTTGTTATGTGAAGCACGTTACATCAATTCATACCATCAAAACAATCAACGAAGATTGTTAGATCAACTCTTCAACAAAGATGGATGCTTATTCTCTTAGAAACGACAAGCGTCCACCCAATTTTGAAACACGGAGAATACACAGCTTGCACAGCCGCTTCTTGAATTTCCTCGAACTCAAAGAGCATGCCGAGTACATTCTCGCATCTCTCGAAGAAGGTCCAGCTCAGTTTTGGGTTGAACAGGCAGCCAACCCAACAAACAACCTGCCTCTACTTGTGACTCAACGTACTCCTAGTGAGTATACTGAGAGAGGTTGAGAGCTAAGGTTGACCTCGACTGTAAATCTTGGCTCATGCAAGGCATCCCAAATGACATATATAGACAGATCGACAACATTTCTACAGCAAAAGGAATGTGGGATGAACTCTATTGCATGTGCAACGTATCGAAGTCGGTGTCAAAGCCAAAAGGCCAACATACTAACGGCCTACGACTCTTTCAAAGACACCTCTCACATATTAACGAGATGCGGAAGATAGAAATCTCCAATACCAACATGGAGTCAAATATTCGATTTCTATCCTCTCTGCCCTCGGAATGGAAAAAGATATCAACTCAAATTCGACAAAACAAATACTTGGAGGAGCTGGATATTCACGCTATCTTTGACAAGCTCGCACAACACGAGGAAGACATCAGCGAGATTCAGAAGGAGCAAAAGGGCAGACCGTCTGAAGACTCAGTTGCCTTAGTCTCGCAAAGACAAGACCAAGCATCCATATAATTTTAAGAGGTAAATTGATTCCACATTATTGACCATATTAGAATCATAAGAAATAGACTACGCTAACAAAAACGTGAGCAGAAAAATCATAAAGGAATTAGAAGAGAGAAAGTGAGCGTAACTATCAATTGTTATTTGACGAAAGTTTCATGAAGAAATTCTTTTGTCAAATGCAAATGAAAAAATAGATAGTCTACCATGAAGAATAGCCTCCTTAGAGATTAAAAACAGCGACCTAGATAATGCTCAGAGAGAAAGAAAAAGACTTTATTATAGGATTAAACTATTAGACGACAGACTGACGTCTATGGGACAAACCGATCAAACGATTCATCTAAACCAGCCCTTAGAAACTGACATTTACAACGCTAAGGAAGGTTTATGACTTTGTTTTTTGGTAAGATGATTTTCATTACAACGCTACATTAAGGCATACCAAACCATCCAAATTGACCAGACCAACTAAGTACAATATAATTCATTCATGTACTCCACGCCTCTTCTTGTTGATTTCGCGAACCTCATTCCATGCACTTGATCCTTGAAGTTCTTCTTGAAGATCTGGAACAGCTCCAAAGCATTCTTTTCACCTGAGCCATGAGTTCTAACATTCCGCTCCTTCCACAAGATATACGCAATGGCCGCCACGCCCGCAATTTGAATCTTCGATATGATGTTCTTGTGCTTCGCCATTCGAACTAGCTTGTGAGTCCAGCCATCAAAAGAAATAGGGATTTCAATCTGTAACCATCTGCTAGCCACATCAACTAGTACTCTGCTATACTCACAGCCGAACAACTAATGTACCAAACATTCCTCAGCCTCTTGGCATAACACATCGTGCATCAGTAATAGGTATTCCCCATTGAGCTAGTGTATCCCTCGTGAGCAGTTTCTTATGGATGATAAGCCACAGTATGAATGCATGTTTTGGTACAGTCCAGCGGTTCCAAATAGCAGCTGCAAATACCATGTTTTCCCGAGGTCCCTTAAACCAAAAATACCCAAAATTGATGGTATAATAACCATTCTTAGTTGCTAACCAGCCCCAATTCCTGTATCCCTCCCGAAGCATATCTCTTACCTTAATGATTTGGTTCCATTGCCAACTACTAACCCCTACTCTCTAATAGTCCCAGAAACTGGTGTCCTTTAAGTAGAGCAATGTAGCCATTTGATCCAAAGGCTGTCTTTTTCCTCGAGATATCCCAGACATGTTTACCTATGCTTGCAAGATTCCATGTGCCACAGTCTTCGATGTCTAGACCTCCACAACTCTTTTTCAGACAGACACTGTCCCATGCCACGAATGCCTTGATCTTACCCCCAACACCTCTGCCCCGAAGGAACTCCCGGCAGATTTGATCAATTCTTTTCTTATAGGGAGCAGAAATATGGAGCTCCAATAACTGTGTAATGCAATCAGAAAAGAATTAATGAGGCAACATCTACCAGCATGGGAGAGGTTTCTTGATGTCTAACACAGAATTCTCTTGGTTATTCTTCCTACCAGGATCTCACAGTCACTCTTGCTCTATTTTGTTGGTGAGATTGGCACACAAAGATACTTCATTGGAAAGGACCTTTCAGTAAAACCAGTTAGTCCAAGAATGCTTTGCTTCACAGTCTGGTAGTCCCTGTAATGTAAATGCTGGATTTTAATGAGTTGGCTTCCTAACCTGAGACACCCTGGAAATGCTGCAAACTGTCCAGTATCAGAGCTACAGAGGGATGATGAGCCTTGCATACAATCAATAGACCATCTGCAAAACAAAGACTCAATATGTTTAGTTGTTTGCATAGAGGATGGAACTAAAAACCATCCATCTTCGAAGCCAGTTTGAGCCTCCTAGTTAGATACTCCATGATCAGCACAAACAGCAAGGGAGAGATGGGGTCTCCCTGTCTCAGTCCTCTAGCTCCCTTAATGTTGCTTTCCAGTGTCCCATTAATAGCCAGTTTGTAAGTGAAGTTGTGATGCATTCCCAGATCCATTCTACAAACTTAATAGGGAATCTGAGGTGCATGAGCAGGCTAAGTAGGAATTCCCATTCAACTGTGTCATAGGTTTTTCGGAGGTCAATCTTCATCATACACCAGCTGTCACCTTCCCTCTCTTGTACAACCTGAGTAGTTCATGGCTAAGCATGATTTTAAGGGCAATAGATCTTCCAGGCACAAAGGCCCTGATTATCATGTACTAGTCTGGGTAGAACTGATCTTAGTCTTGCACATAGGAGCTTTGATATGCACTTATAAACTGTATTACAACAACCAATAGGTCTGTAATCCCTTCCAGTTCAAGGAAGACAAGTTTATGCACAACAGTTATGGTTGTAGTATTCAATGATTTGTGGAGCCTCCCAGACTTAAAGGACTCCAGGATAGCAGTAGTTAACTCATCCTCAATTACAGGCCAGGCTGCCTTAAAAAATTCACTACTATAACCATCCGGCCCCGGAGCTTTGTCACTATCTATAGAGAACATAACATCTTTAACATATTTTCTAGTGAAGGGAGCAATGAGGTTAACCTGTTCCTCTATAGACAATGTGTTCCCCTGTTTGATGGTTGCTTCATCAATTTCTCCCACGTTCCTATTTGCACAGCCCAAGATGCTTTCATAATAGGCCACTAGATGAGAGACTATGGCAGCTGGGTCCTCCAAAACCAGACCTTCATCATTCTCAACTGAGGTTATTCTGTTCCTGTATACCCTCTGCTTGATGAGTGCATGAAAGTACTTTGTATTCTTGTCGCCCTCCTTAAGACAAGCAGTTTTGGCTTTCTGAGCCAAAAATCTGGTGCAGGCTTTGCTGATGAAATGGAACTCTTCAGCAACAGTTTTCTCATGCTCTACTAAAATTGAATTCAGTGGATCAGCATTGAGTGCTTCTTGAGCAGCTTCCAGTTTCAGCCTGACCTCCTCAGTTCTATGAACAATGTTGGCATAGTGGTCCTGGTTAAGTTTCTTCAAATGGCCTTTAATCTTCCCCAGCTGTTGCACAAGGTGCCCTCCTTTAGATTCCTCCAAAGAGCCCTTAGTCCAATTATGCCCAATCACATATAGGAAGTTAGGGGAGTCCACCCACATGTTAAAGATATTAAACTCTCTCCTAGCCTAAATCTGGGCCCCACAACTCTTAAGTAGTATGGGAGAGTGGTCAAATAATCCTTCAGGCAAGAAGTGAGCCTCAATATCCATGTACTTCTGAATCCAAGCAAGATTTCCAAAGGCCCAGTCGATTTTGCTGTAAATTCTGGAATCAGCTCCTTGTTTATTGGACCATGTGTAGTGCTGTCCTTTCCTTCTTATTTCCTCAAGGCCACAGTCCCTTAGGCAGTTCAAAAAAGGCCTCATATTCAGTTGGTTTAACATGTGCTCCCCCAGTCTATCTGCATTTGAAAGTACATTGTTGAAATCTCCCCAAACAAGCCAGGGGACCACAGGTTGATTTAGAGACCTGAGCCCATCCCATAGCTCTTCTCTCTTTGCACTGTTATTATGACCATAGACACAGGTCATGTGGAAACTCTCTCTGTGTGTTTCCACTTTAAGGTGAATTAGTTGGTCAGTCTGATGCATGATGGTAACTCTCCATTCTGTAGTCCACAGAACTAGAATTCTTCCATTGGGGTGATTTATTGAGGTTACGTACAAAGTCCCACCCTTTGAAGCAATACTTCAGGGCTATATGCACACTTTCCTTCTTTAGTTTAGTTTCAGCCAGGCACACCAGATTAGTCTGAAGTCTCCCATTCCTCATCCTAATTTCTGCCTATTTATTCGGGGTATTCATACCCCGTACATTCCAGATGAGAGCCTTATCCATTGGGAAGGAGCAAGCCCCCCTGTTGTGTCTGCCTGTGCCCCAGTTCTAACACAGTCTGCTCTTGATGGTTAAATTTGACATGCTCTTGTCCAAGACCTCCACTAGACTTTTCAGGATCAGCTCTCTGCACATTGGTAGCCTCGTTTGGTGTGGTAGTGCTAGTCATCCTCAATTTCCTTCTTCCTTGGGTGATCCATCCTTCCTCTTTATCAGGTATCTTTGCTTCCATGGGGTCTGTCTAATGTTTTGGTTTTGGTGGTGCCTCTCTGTTGACAGGCTGCCATTCCTTCCTTATAGCCTTCTACATACTGCCATGGTGTGTCCATATTTGCCATATACACTGCATTTATCAGGTTTCCACTCATAGGAGACCTCTTGTTCAACCAATTGATCGTATTCATTTAGGAAGGTGACCTTATCCCTCAGCTATTTTTTCAGGTCTACTTCAATCAGAACCCGGGCATATTGGACTATGTCCTTCCTCATTGTAACCTCATCTGCCATTATAGGGGTTCCTAGAAGGCTAGCAATCTTGCTAAGCCCCTTCATCCCCCAGTAGTTTAGTTCAAGATGGGGAAACTGCACCCAAATAGGAACCTTGTCAATGTCTCCCTTATTGAATTGTGTGTTATCTGTCCAAGGACCAAATATCACCGGCTTTTATCAAACTGAAGCACCTCAGATTGAAGATTCTTATCCCTATTTCCTCAGTTTCTAACTTTGCCAGGAATAAGCCCGCTCGGACTTGCATCACTTTCTGCAACCCATGCTTTTTCCAGACACGATTCAAGAAGCCATACATTACAGCAAAGGGGGGATTAGACCCCAACACATAGCATATAAGCGCTGATTTCCAGTACCTAACCTCATCAGCAACATCATCCATGATAATTCACCCAACTTCATGGTCCCCTTACTTCACAGGTTCTATATATTCTAGCTTCGTACCAGCATTTTGTAGCTTTGATATGTCAAACTTTGCCAAATCGATTGAGGATTTTTTATTGTTTGTTGGACCTTTCCTCCGCTCATCTAGCCTCGAGTTTGCTCTATTTCCTTCACAGCTCGAGCTGACATCGCAGGGAATTGTCAGTGATTTTAGTAGCATCGTTCAGATTGGGGCAGCATCAATCACCCCATTAGGTGATTTCGCCACCTCAGTAGGTGGAGTAGTGTCAGACAACCGTGTCGCCCTCTTCTTCTTGCGTGAGAAAGGCCTGTGCTTCCGTTGTCGTCAACCATTCGAGAATGGACACGTGTGCCAAAAGAATGAATTCCGTATGATTATCGCTAGTGAGGAAGAACAAACGAGCGACGAGGAATCCGTCGAGTTTGAGGAATACGAGGCAGACGAGCCCTCCAATGGACATGATTGGGCGCCCAACGATGTTCACCTGACTCTGCTGAAATTACCCTTAAATGCACTCGGTGGCATCTCCGGACCACGTACATTGAAATTACGAGGTGTCATGGGGGAGGTGGTCGTCATCATGACTGATAGCGGCGCAAGCCATAATTTCATCTCGGTTACGACTGGGGAACGACTCGGTCTTCGTCGGGCATCGAACAACCACTTTCAAGTATGGTTAGGCAACGATAAATTGGAACACACCTTGGGAGTTTGCCGTAATTTATCTATTCAACTTGGCACATGCGGCATAACATCCGACTTTTATGTTTTTGAGTTGGGTACTGTGGATGTAATTTTGGGCGTCGACTGGCTTCCAACGTTGGATGATATTAATCTGAATCTTGCAACGTCAACAATGAAATTTGTGCTGTACGGGGAGCCCCATTGCCTTACTAGTGAGCCGGAACTCACATGTGCACCTATTGCGTTTCGTTCTCTTTGCAAACTACTGAAAAAGACTGCGACTCTATGTTAAGGCTTGCGGCATCGGACACCTCCGCATTAGGGACGGCTCCGACACTCACGGCTCAACAGCGCACAGACCTCGCGGCAGTGATCGATATGTTTTCGATTGTTTTCAGTCCATCAGAAACTCTACCACCTAACCGTTCAAATGATCATCGCATTAATCTATTGCTGGGAACTTCAGCAATATCAGTACGGCCTCATCGTTATGGGCATGCTCAGAAAAATGAGATCGAACGGCTCGTCGCAGAAATGCTTGCAGCAGGCGTAATTCGCCCACATGCTAGCCCATTCTATAGCCCGGTCCTATTGGTACGTAAAAAAGATGGAAGATGGCGTTTTTCTGTTGATTATTGTGAACTCAATCGAGTGATAATCCCAGACAAGTTCCCTATTCCAGTCATTCAGGAATTGCACGACGATTATGGGGCACCATCTTCTTCACGAAACTTGACCTTCGCTCAGGGTACCACCAGATTCGGGTACGGGCAACCGACATCCCCAAAACAGCGTTTCAAACCCACAATGGTCACTATGAGTTTTTAGTCATGCCATTTGGCTTGACTAATGCGCCACCGACGTTTCAAGCCACGATGAACGACTTATTTCGACCTCTCCTTCGAAAATACGTGTTGGTCTTCTTCGATGACTTCTTGATTCACGGTTCGTCATGGTCCGCCCATCTTGATCATATATCTTGCATCCTATGGATTTTTATTATCTAATCATTTCCCTGCGAATCTCAAGAAATGTCAGTTTGGGTGTCGAACAATTGAGTATTTGGGACATATCATCTCGGCAGGGACAGTGGCCATGTACCCCCAAAAGGTCGCTGCCGTTACACGTTGGCCGATCCCAAAAACATTGAAGAGTATTCGCGGGTTTCTCGGCTTAACTGGCTATTCTCGTCACTCCATTCGCAATTACGGAAGTATCGCACGACCACTTATAGAGCTACTGAAGAAATCTGAAACTAGTTATTTTCGTTGGACTGAGGCATCAAATGAAGCATTTCATCAACTAAAAGACCGTTAGTGACTGCACCCGTGCTCGCGATGCCAGATTTCTCTAAGCCGTTTGTTATCGAGTGTGATGCTTCGGTTCTGGACTAGGAGCAATTTTGATGCAAGACAAACACCCAATCGCATATTTCAATAAGGGTTGGTCTGCTCGAACGGGATCAAAATCCACTTACGAACGGGAGCTCATGGCTCTTGTATTGTCCATTCAACATTGGTGGCCTTATCTCTTGGGCAGGAAATTCACGGTTCGTACAGACCATCGGAGCCTTCGAAGTCTGCTCTTTCAAAAATAGCAACTCTGGCACAACAGGTTTGGGTCGCGAAACTGCTCGGGTACACCGTCGATGTCAAATACAAGCCTGGACGTACAACGGAGAGGCGGATGCACTGTCGCGAAACGAGTCAGGGGAGCTTAAGGCAATTAGCCTACCACAATGGCTCGAGGGCGAGAGTCTTCAAACCGCTGTTAGGAAAGATTCAACCCTTGGTCCAATCGTCGACACCCTATCTCTCGATCCACTCGCACGTCCGCCATACCAGCTTATCGGAGGATGGTTGTACTGTAAAGGTCGCATGGTGATTCCGACAGACTCCGAATTGGACCACGACTCCTTAAGGAGTTTCACTCACCAACAGGCGGTCATTCTGGGGTATCCACACATACCGTCGTCTCGCATCCTCCCTCTATTGGCGAGGAATGATGAAGAGCGTGACAGACTTTGTCGCAAAGTGCATCACCTGTCAACGTTCAAAATATGAGGCCCTATCTCCTACAGGCCTACTACAACCCCTGCCAATTCCCGAGCAAATTTGGGAGGACATTGCTATGGACTTTATCACCGACTTACCTAGATCTCATGGTTTCGATACTATACTCGTCGTGATCGATCGCCTATCGAAATACGCCCACTTTCTAGCATTATGTCACCCTTACACTGCACGTACAGTAGCAGACCACTTCGCTACCCATATAGTCCGTTTGCATGGGATGCCGCGAAATATAGTTAGCGATCGTGACTCTGTGTTCTTGACTCAATTCTGGAAGGAGTTATTCCATCTTCAGGGGACCACACGCAAGATGAGTTCAGCATACCATCCTCAAACAGACGGCCAATCCGAGGTCCTTAATCGCACTCTCGAGACATACTTGCGGTGTTTTGTGAGCGATCATCTCCAACTATGGTTCAAGTTCAAAGGTAATTGGGCTGCGAAGCAGAGCTGAAGAAGAACCCGAATAGGGTTGAATAGTTCAAAGATATGCTGTTATTATTTTCCACTCTTTTTGCATTATGAGATATGTTAGGATTGCTTATTTAGTATATATAGGCATCGATTGATAGCTATTAGGATTATCTTTTGGGGGTTTATCATAGGTGGACAGGGAGCCGTCTTGGTGCTCTTCTGGTTTTCCGATTCTTCCCTTATTATAATATTAGTTATTTAGTATCTCTGCATTGCCATTCCCGTTACAAAACTCGTCTATATCTCTCGTCTCGACATATTACCCGTCTCTACTCTAACCCATTTAAAATGTAGCATAATATTTAACAACTTAAAATACATTAGTAATCAAGACATGTGGTGAAAAATAAGACGAAAGAAAATAAAATCGAAAACTTAGACAACAACTAAATAATCTACTACTATTCAGACTAACACGCTTATAGTTAGTTCTCATTCACTTTTTTACATATTCAATTTCAAAATCTATTCTTCTTCGACACTCTCACGAAGGAGAAAAAGTTCACACAGTCAAGAGAACTCCGAATATGAGAGGTTTACGAACTGAAAAACAGCGGCAAAACAAAATAGAAGAAAGAACAATGTAAAGGAAGGACTAAGGAGAGGGAACTCCCCAAGCCTCCCTCATAATTGTCTTTTTACGGGTTGTGTTTTGGGACAACGAGATTTTTTAGAACATTTTTTAATTATATATCACTTCAAAATGTCTTCTTTGCGAGCCAATGTTTATGTTGGCTTGTAACGATATTCCATGGTTTTTATGGTTGTATTGTACTCATAGTTAATCAAGTATTGGGGAAATACTGAGAACATCAGTTGGTTGTTGTTTGTTGCTATTCTTAAGAAATTGAGATATAAGTTGATGTACAGTAAACTTCTATAAATTAATAAAAAATAAAAAAATCTTCCGGTTCTGACTTTGGCATTTGTAAAAAATAATCAAATTCGATAAGATAATAATTTTTTTAAAATCCCTTTACAAATATTAGGTCCCATAAAAAATCAAAATCACTCTCTAGGGTAATTTACGAATATGATCTATTGTTACTTGCTTTTTGTTAAACTCTAAATCAAATTGTAAACTTTTAAATTGCAGTCAACAAGAAACTTATATGAATACTAATTTAGTTGGATTTAAAAATTTTCTCTTTTAATTAAGAAAATATTATTTTTTTGATATATTAATATCACTCTAAATTAATAAGATTTAACAGTCATAAGGTTATTCATTTAGAGGGGTTTTAATGTTACTCTGTCTTTTTTGTTGGCGACCCTGTAATATCCCCACTCAATCAGCTATGTGCTTATGCCGCACATTTCTGGGATGACACTAGATCTCCAGGGGCTAGATAAGCGTATTTCAAAATTTACCTTACACGATAGTCATGATATAACACCCATGGGGACAACTCAAGAAATTGTGAGAGGGGGGATTCGATCCCACGCCTAACCCACAAATTCTTGAGGCCTCGACCTTGACGACTAGGCAAAGGGGGCATTATGTCGTTGTCTGTGGAACTTGGGATATGCTAAAGTACCAGAGAGGATCACTTAAGCTGATCACATTGCCGACCTTGAAGTTTAAATTCGATTCATACCGAACTTAAGTCTAGGTGGGACTGCGGTGATTAGTACTGTCAAAACGGGCCCGCGGGGTGGTCCGGCACGTAGCCTGCCTGAGAAAATTATTTTGTATTAAATTTAATTTAAAAATTTTAATTTATTAAGAAGTATTTAACTAATTATGATATTTATTAGTAAATTATATACATTAATTATGTGTTAATCAATAAATATATCATTAATTATACTATAACTAATTAATCATTGATTAATTTCTCTAACTAATTTAATATAGATTACTATATAATATAAATAATAAATTATATAATTACAATAGATGGCGGGCCAACCCGCCCAATCGCACCCATCAAAGCCACTTACGGGCCTAAAAATTGCACCCCGCGGGCCACGGACCCAATTAACACCCTAGCGCTGACCTAATCCAAAAGTCATTCGACAGTATGAGGCTATTTTCGTCATATAGGGAAATGCGACCAACTTCTCTGATTCGTAATTTCTTTTATTAAAATAATGCATTTTAAATTTGAAATTAATAAAATAGGGTTATTAATAAAAAAAAAGATATGCATATCATTTTAATCGTCGCGAAACAAACAATAAGTTAGATGCGTTTATTCATTTTTATTATGTAAATCACATGAAATAACGATGGTGGACTATATACTTAACAATTATAAAATTAGATAAAATATAAAAAAAATAAAAAAGAAAAGAACAGAGAACGTCGCCCCTAACGGGCGCGACTTAAATAAAAAAAAAATAAAAGAACATGCCTCGCACCCATTACAAGACGCGACGTCGCATTTAATGACATCTGTTTACATGATTTTGTTAAATTTTTTAACAATTACACTTTTTTTATACATAAATACCCCCTCCGTAAAAAAACTTGTAATTTAATACCCTGTCAGGATTTTTTTATATATACGTACCTAACAGAATAAATTTTTTGCAGATAGATACCCGATCCGCCGCAGGTACGACATACAACACATTTGTACCCTATATAAACATATTTGGGTACCCTCTATAGGAAATGGTACGCCGTATTAGCACATTTAGGTACGCCTTATTTAAAACATACATTTAGGTACCCTATATCAACATGTTATGGTACGCCATACACACACATGAAGGTACGGCATGACTGAAAAAACTGGTAAAAATTTAATCGGGTACCTATGTGTAAATTTTTCTGACACGGGTATCTATGGTAAAAAAATTTATTCAATTAAGTATTTATGTGTATATGTCCTTTTTATTAATTTTAAATTTAAAATGCATTGTTTTAAGGTACATCTACACATAAATATCCAATTGAATAAAGTTTTTACACATAGGTATCCATGTCAGAAAATTTTACAGATAGGTACCCGATTTAATTTTTACCACTTTCTTTAGTCATGCCGTACCTTCTTGTGTGTATATGCGTACCATAACACGTTGATATATGGTACCTAAATGTAGCATACGTCGTACCTACAACATACTTGTGTGTTACATAGGGCGTACCTAAATGTAGCATAGCCGTACCATTTTATGTTATATAGGGTACTCAAATGTGTTGATATAGGGTACCCAAATGTGTTTTATGGTGTACCTGCGGGGATCGGGTACCTATGTGCAAAAATCGGGTACCAACCGGTGCAAATAAATGTAAAGACCCCTTGTTTTAATAAAAAAGCCCGTTTTTATGTCATTGCGCTTGAAATCACAAGCAAATTAATAAAGAGTAAATTTCATTTCAGGTCCCCTTAAGCATTTTTCATTTGAATTCAGGCCCCACTACTTTATATTTCACTTTAAAGGACCCATCTCGAGTTTTGCTTAGAGTTAAGGACCCATTGAGCTCAAATGACCGATTTGACCTCGACTGTTGCAAAAATTACATGTATATGCCATCATCCCTCACGTTCTAATTTTTGGTCCATTTTCGATTCTTCCAACACCCAAAATGCCCTGAAATCTCTGAAATCTTCGACGTTATTGAGCAAAAAAGGTGTAGTCGAGCTCAATTTCTCATGGGTCCTCGTAACCAACGAAAATTTTCGATGTTATGTTGGATAATGCTTCAAACATAACTTGAAATTTCGCTACAAACACGAGTGAAATCTTGAGTTTTGTGCTCGAATAATGTGGATTCACACCAATTCGGATGTGGGTTTGAGTAATCGACACGAAATAACAACGAATTTTCTGGGACCTAATATCCAAACATTTTCAATTTCAGTAACAAATCACTTGATCTGGGTACCATTTTTTGCTCGTATGGAAACTCTACCATCCGAATCTATACCAGATTCTTAACATTGAGGAATAAATGTTGCCTCAGTAATAACAAATAATTTCAGTAACACGTCACTTTATCTAGGTACCACTTTCTACTATTTTGGAAACCCTACCCTAAAAACAATAACAGATTCCTAACATTGAGGAATAAATATTGCCTCATATATAACAAATAACGAGAAGACAATAACGGTTTGCTTCTCATAATAACTACATGCAACTAGTACGGAATAGGGCATCAAGAGAAAGATCAAAAATTCGTACGACACCCAAAACTCTCTAAAATCGCAGAAATCTTCAACGTCAGTAATCGAAAAAGGTAAAACCGATCTCAATTTCTCATGGGTCCTCATAAACAATGACAATTTTCGATGCTAAGTCGGAATAATGCTTCAAACACAATTCGAAAATTTTGGTAAAAAACGAGTGAAATCTCGACTTTTATGCTCGAATAATGAGTATTCACACCAATTCAGATGTAGGCCTTAGTGATCGACATGAAATAACAACGAAATTTCGAAACATTTTTAATTTCAGTAACACATCACTTTATCTGGGTACCATTTTCTACAAGTTCCAAAACTCTACCTTCAAAAATTATAACCGATTACTAATAGATGGTAACAAGTCTTGCCTCATCTATAACAAATAATGAAAAAACAATAACGGTTCCTAATTACTACATGCAACTGGTACGGACTAATGTGTCAAGAGAAAGATAAAAAATTAGTATGCTACCAAAAACTCCCCGAAATTGAAAAAACTTCAACGTTAGTAATCGAAAAAGGTAAAATCGATCTCAATTTTTCATGGGTCCTCATAAATAAGGATAATTTTCTTATGTTGGAATAGTGCTTCAAACCCAATTCGAAAATTTGGTAAAAAAACTAGTGAAATCTCGAATTTTATGCTAGAATAATGTGGATCCACACCAATTCGGTGTGGGTCTTCGAATCGACAATAATTATCGATGTTAGTCACGACAAATTTTGATGCGAAATATTGAGACGTTTGTCAAATAAAAAGTTGGTTGGTAACACTTCAGTTATTCTGGGTAACAATTCACGCATTTTAGGTAATACATAACGAAGAACATTCTAGAAGGTTCTAGATTGTCAGAGATATTAATAGTACAATAACTTAATATTACCACATTACCTGCAAATAATACCACATGTCTGATAAACAATAACAAAATAAACAAAGGTTATACCACATTTGTAGCTAAAAGAACCACAAAATAGCTAATCAATACCACATTGCTATTTCGATTAATTTCGTTCGTAAATTCATTTCGTTGGTATGTGTAAGATTGACATTCATGGAAATAGGTGATATGATGAAGCCAAATCACAAAATTTCATTAAAAGACACGTTTTGCGAATGTTGATATCAATATGTGAAAGTTGAGATCAAAAGTCATGTAAACACATAGCTCTTATTTCACAAAATATACTAGTATCTCTTTTGATGAGACATAACATTATGAATTCCATCGCAAACGGATTCAAATTTCTACATTAAAGCACGAACAACGTTTAATAGACCACAAACTGAAAATTTGAGGCCTCAAACTAAACGATCGAAGCAAAATGGATTTTTGAGCGTAAATAATGAAATGTTTAAGAATATTACCACATTACCTGCAAATAATACCAGATGTCTGATATAAAGAAACAATACCAACCAAATTTATGACACATTGTTTGGTAAAGATACCACATAATACGTTTTTCAGTATAACATCATTAATTAGACTATTTTGTTCGTAGATTCACTTTTACTAAGATATATGTTCGTGTAAGTATGTGATTTTACTAAGTTAACAAACCAAATTTCCTTAAAGACATGTTATGCGAATGTTGATATCAATATGTGAAAGTTGAGATCAAAAGTCATGTAACACATAGCTCTTGTTTCACAAAATGTACTAGTATCTCTTGTGATGAGGCATAACGTTATGAACTCCATCACAAACGTATCAAAGTTCAACATTAAAGCACGAACAACATTTAATAGACCATAAACTCAAAATTTGAGACCTCAAACCCTAAACAATCGAAGAAAAATAGATTTGTGAGCGAATTAGTAGCATGGTATGGAAAACCTATTATGCAGTATCAATATCTACAATAGTGTTAAAAATTGGATTTGTATTGTTCATTTATATCGAAGATTCGGTATTATTGGCGAGTAATGTGGTAATATCCCTTGACAATATAGAACATTCCGGATAATGCAATTCCCGTCTAAATTATGATTGAAATCCCAACTAGATAACACAAGTTACACAAGAATAACAATTAATAACTTACTGGTACCGCTTTCTTATTTCGAAAAATTAGGCAAAGATCACGCGATTGTATTTAAATTTCGGCAACCTTGAGCGAAGAACAATAGAGCCAACACGGTGTCTCGGTGCTTTGATCAGGATATGGATCTCTCGAATTTGTACGAAGTATCTTCAATTTCGACCGAATCGGGATTCGATTTCACCGATTTTTATTCTTTGCGTCAAAATAATTCCAGAAATATACCTGTAAAACGAACATTTCGAGACCTCATAACATAATAAACCGTCTAGGACACACTCAACTTGGTGTGATGTAGGATGTATGTTCGTGCATATGGAAATAATATATACGGTAATTGTTTCGATCGAGTTTCCGTTGTTATATCGATACCAGATAATAGGAATTTGGTACCTAATACAGCATACAGCTACCTTTAAATCTAAACGCATACCAAATGAGAGTTTTATACCTATTAACTGTTTTACTCGGACAGATGCCTGACAGTCCATACCACGTTTCGGAACAGTGGTTTAGGCAACAATCCGGCGATTGTGATTAAATTTTGGCAAACTTGAGCAACGAACAATAGAGCCAATACGATGTTTCAGCGATTTGTTCAGGATATGGGTCTCTCAATTTGTACAAAATATCTTCAATTTCGACCGAATCGAGATTCGATTTTCACCGTGTTTTAATTTTACGTCAAAAGAATTCGAACAATTTACCTATAAAATCGAACATTCAGGACCCAAATAATATGATAAACCATTAGGACACACAATTGGTTTGGCGAAGGTCGTGCAGATGGAAATAATATAGATTGATTGTTCGATCGAGTTTCCACAGTTATAGTGATACCAGATATTTGGCATTAGGTACCAAATCCAGCTTACTCGAACCTTTAAATCACTAACTATACCATATGCTAGCTTACGAATACCGGACAGTTCTACGGTGACAGATGTATGACTACCCATACCACGTTTCGGGAACAGTTGTTTAGGTAATAATCGGACGATTTTAAATTTTGGCAAATCATGAGCGATGAACAATAATACTGCATTTCAAAGATAAAGATTTTCTCAGGTTATGGGTCTCACGAATTTATACAAATTATCTTCAATTTCGACCGAATCGAGGTTCGATTTCATCGTATTTTTATTATTTGCCTCAAAAGAGTTTGAAAAATATACCCGTAAAATCGAAGATTTGAGACCTAAATATCGAAATAAACCATCGTGGATTGATCGAGTTTCGTTTCTGAGGATCATTCGCAACTTATACAGCAAAATCTCCTCACCGTTTAATCGAAGAAGAAATTACTGGTAACAGAAAACTGGTTTTGGGTACCTCTTATTATATATCTTTGTAGGGGTATTTTGGTAAGATCATGTAGTTGGTCCTTTTATCTAAAACTGAAAGATATTGGGTCCTTAATAACGAAATTCCTACTGACAGGGCTTGAACTATATTTCGAAACTTAGAGGGCCTGAATTGTAAAAGCCTCCATTAATAAATAACAACGGTCACTGATAAACGCACTGAAATGCGTTTACAAAAACTTGATCGACACGTGGTGTGTGAATGAAAAGTGCGACAAGTAATAATTAAAACGAATACTAAATTACTGTCACCGACGTGCGATAGGCAGTGGACCTATCGTTTGTAGTGTAGTAAAGTGAGTAAACGAGTATCGAACACGAGGAATGAATCAAGTACTAGTAATGACCTATCGACTCGATATTTAACCTAAATAAAATACGCAAATTGTTTGACGACTTAACCTAACAGATCGCTCCTAATCAACTAGAAATTCAAGGAACACGCTTAGAACTGATATGAAGTTTCAGATGATAAAGATGTGCTCGAGATTCGAATCCCGCTAGGTGTGATCGCCTAAGACAATGAAATATCGTGCCCGTGATTCTTGACTAAATCGCAGTAATTTTTCTACCCACTCGCGAATTTACTGTCGCCCTAAACGCTCGTGGGGATCTAAAATTCAGTAATTACTAATAGCGAGGATCGAGTATTTGCTTTCGCCCTATACTCGAATCCTATCTCTACGACACGGCCTAATCGTTGTTTAGCTGTCGCCCTAAACGATTTTTCATACATTCACTTTAACACATAGAATATAAAGCAAAAGCGAAGAAGCAATTTCATAGAACAATAAATAGTCAGAATACGCAAATCACGATAAACATGTCTTAAGTACGACTAATCATAGCGCTCATCTAATCCCAAACACAAAAGGGATTTAGCTACGCATGATAGATGAGAAAACAACGAAAGAAATAAAGGATAAAGGCGAAGAATTCATGTTCTGGATATACGAATGATCTGCGATGGGAGCATTGACGATTCTTCGTTCTTCGTCAAATTGGGCGTGATCTCGTCGATGATCCGTCTCTTGCGCTCCGGGATGCGATTCTGCGTTCTTTTGTGCTAATTTTCGTCTCTAGAGTGATTAGGGTTAATCTCTGGTAAGTTCTGTCTTTTTCTGGGTCGAATTTGGGCTTTTTATACTGATTCTCGTGTCGGTCACGGCCTGGGACATGGTCCGTCACGGCCGTGACCAACACCGCTCGCGTCTCGTCACTTTCTGTCATAGGTCACGGCCAAGTGCATTGCACGTCACGGCCGTGACCATCATCAGCACCAGTCTCTGCCTCGCGTCACGGTTTGGAGCATCACCCGTCACGGTCGTGACCTATGGCAGTGATATGCCTCCGTCTCTGTCTGTCCCTCGTCACGGCCAGACGCATTATGCGTCACGGCCGTGACCAATGGCAGTGCTGCCATTTTTCGTGCCGTTTTGCCTCGTTTTCGCTCCTTTTTGCCGAAACTCGTCCTAAAGCCTTATAATACCAAAATAAGTGTAAATATATCAAATAAATGCATAAATTGATTGCTAAAGCTCTATTGTACCCCGAATAAATACTACGATAAACGCATTGAAATGCGTTTATCAAACTCCCCACACTTAAGCATTTGTTGTCCTCAAGTAAATTAGAAATCAGATAAGGTATCAAACTAGGATAACGGCACGATTGTTCGCAGTTTATCATCAAAGCTAGAAAGCACAAAAGGAATCAAGCAAACAATCACGGACATTACACTAATGACTTGCACTTGTCGACCTGAATTTTCTTCGCACTGCTAATCGAGACTCACACCTCACAAGGATTCGCTCAATTCACTCAAGTGTATAGGCTAGCATATGATGAGTCGCTCAATTCGTGCACTAGTCCAACCCCTACCGTAAACTTGCAAGTTAATCGCATCTCTACTATTCAAAGGGCAAGTATAAATCTGAGGGTCTTTTCGGGGAAAACGGGTCGAACAATCATGAAGCGGCAAGCATAAATAATGAACACTTAATCTTAGAGCTAGGACACGTGATCGAAAATTATCAAAGAATACAGCATGATCAAGCAGACAGTCACACGTCCCAACATAAGACTCGACGTTCTCGCTCCGTAATCCTAGACTTTTCTGCTCGACCCCTCAACTCAGTTCCCTTTCATTTTCTGCCCTTTCACCTTAGTTACGCTCTACTTTTGTGCACTGCCCTTATTCCCTAAAAACATCAAGGTTCGGCTTTTGTCGCAAAGAGTACATCGTCACAGCGAATACCGTGTACCTAGGGATACTTATTACCGAGACCTATATCTTGCCAAAAGATTATGGGCAAGCTTATGCAACGGATCAGGTCATTTCAGAAAACGGTAGTAAAGGACGAGTTATTTCACGAATAGCAGAGAAGAATATCAAATCAAATACTGGAACAGTAACTTTCAAGTTCGACTTCTGCTTTATTCTAATCAACTCAGGCTCATAAAATCTCTGGAGGTTTATTCGGGTCAGTGGCTTCTATAACATACGAGGTAAGCAACAAATAGGCTCAGGCTCAACGTGGCTAACTAATGGGCTTCGTCATGGTTAAGAAAATTTTGGCCCTGGAATTGATTCCTATTGCCCTCATCATTTTCACACTAACACACCAAAACAGTTTCAACACGCATCAGACAGGCAAGTTCTAGAGAGATATAGACTAGGCACGTCACACAACCAAAAAATAAGCATAAGCTCGTCAGGCTCAAACTCTCACACGAAACAGGGTTACGGATCTCTAATGCTATATCTATTCAGGCAGATAAGATTCAATCCTCATGCATGTCCTAATTGCTCACAGAATTTCATAGAATGCAGACCAACTCGAGATAAGCGCAAACAATCATGCCTGATTCAGTAACTCATGCCTTTCCAACGAACTCAACGACTCACGGAAACGTCATAAAAATTTAAAAATTTTCACGTAAATTCTAAAACTAAATTCCCCTCCCCACACTTAAGTCAGACGTTGTCCTCAATGTAAAAATGATAAAAGGGAAAGGAAAAGAGTTTAAAAGAACGGGACTCCCCTGACGTGGTCATGTCGTAGTTGTTTATTATGCGCGTGAAGGTCGTGTTGTAATCCATTATGCATATCCTGGCGCTAGCTAGAGAGCAATAGACACGAAAAGAGAGTAGTCATAAGATTAACTAGAAACATAGTTATAAACGCAATGTCATAAATGAAACACACGCGACTACGCAAGCAAACGCAATGTCATAAAGGAAAAGAGAAATCCCTAAGGAGGTGGCGGTGGTGGCTGTGGTGATGGTGGCCTCGGGCGCAGGAAAGCCATCGATTGCTGGGAATACTTGAGCGCCGTGTCCATGGCTTGAAGGGCCTAGTTATAACGCTCTAGCTCTGCATCGTAACGGCAGTGGGCTTCCTCGTTCTGGCGCTCGTACTCTTCCTGTCGGCGCCGAGTCTCTTCGTTGTATCACCGGAGCTCGTCGTCCCTCTGTAGCGAGTCGGCGTTCATGCGCATCATGTCCTGGGGCAGTGCGTCGAGGTCCGCCGTTGAAGCGTACGGGGCGACGCCGGATGATTCGCCCTGATGGTAGCCAGAGGAAAAGAAGGGCCCTGCAGTCGTCGTGTCCGTCTCTACTGGGTGGGGGCCGTCGAGGTAGAGCTGGTCGTCTGGGACGGCTCTGTGGTCGGTCTGGCCGCGATACATCTCGTGCCAGATATATACCTTGTTGGCGCGAGTCCAGGTGGGCGCCTTCACGAGCATCTTCATCTTCACTAGCATCTCCTCGTTCACTGGGTGACGCCCGCCTACTACCTCCCTCGGGTGCATTCGCTGGCCAGTAGCGTAATCCCTTGATCACCTTGGTGATGAGTGGGCCGACGGCGATCTTGCCATGGGGTCGTGCTTCCGCCTGAGCACTGAAGGCGTGGGCCACCGCCATCCCTAATTTGATCCGTTCGCCTCGCTACAACTGGGTCGGGTAAAACAGATCGCGGAGGGTGACTGCTCCGTGTTAGTCACCCCTCGGTGTAAGCGAGGTCGTCAGGAGGCGGTGAATATAGCGCAGTCCTGGGCTCCTCAGCGCAGACGCCTTCGACGTCTTCGCGCTGTATACCGGCTCGCCAGGTCGAGTGATGTCAGCCCAGCACCCTGTCGTCCGCCCGGTTGATCGAAGTAAGTCGCGAGGGACCGGTGTCGGGGCTCTGGGACTCCAAGTGCATGGCACAGAGTGTCGGCTCTCACTATCTGCTCTTCGTTGAACGCGCGAAATCGGATCTTGTGGTCGCCGTATTCGTCGAAGGAGAACGTGGCAAGGAACTCCAAGGTGAGTTCCTTGTATGCTTGTTCGTCAATGGCCAGGAAGGTGTTCCATCCACTGAGTGATAAGTACTGGGCGACCTGCTGGTCGATGTGGTGCTTCGCCAGCGTCTCATGGTCGATCTGGTCCATGGCTATGAACTCCATTCCCTTCAGCCTGGTGTATCGTGCCGTCTGGGCCTCGTCGGTGAACTGGCCATGGCTTCTAGCAGTGTCGGCGGGGCCCGCGTCGCCTTTGACGAACGGGCGAACGCGAGGCGGGGTCACGTGAGGCTGAAGAGCGACTTACCCATAGTACCTGAAAGCGAAAGTGTGAGCTCAAAACAGATAGCAAATAAACGCAAGCAACTTGACTCGACCAAAATATTTACAGGAGACATGTAGTAATCACGATCACATGCAAAAGTTCAAAGTGGCATTTTGTCGAACACGTCACGGGCAAGTTGGGATAAGCATATCAAATCCAAGATTAATTTCCAAATCAACAAATTACGCATACCCAACATGTCAATAGCATGTAATCATATATAAAATAGCATGAAGACACACAAATTGGGCTTATTTCGAAAAGCCCAAAATCGAAATTAGGGTT